>JARRAA010011924.1:0-14244 GCA_030557295.1 Ecitodaemon sp. MM-2014 | reverse complement strand
TTCAACATGGCGTACTTCTGCCCGATGCAATTCCTCGACCCGGCGCTAAACGGCAGGTAGGCGAACGGATGTCTGTCCTTCGAATTCTCCGCCGTGAACCGCTCCGGAATGAACTTGTGAGGTTCGGGATAGACGTGCTCCAGCCTGTGCGTGTCGAAAATGTTCAAAATCAAAAGGCTGCCACTGGGAATGACGTGACCGCAGGACGCGACGATGTCCTCGCCGGTCACTCGGGATATCAGCGGCACGCTCGGATACAACCTCAGGGACTCCTTGATCACAAGCTCCGCATAGTGCATTTGTCCCAAGTCATCGTATGTCAGATCTCTCTCCATCTTGTCCGTTTTAAATGTATTTTGTACTTACCTGGACTCTGAAGAATATCTGTGACATTCCCTAAAACAGGAACGGTTTCTGGACCGGGTATTAAATTGACCATTCGCGCGGTTGAACTGAATCTGTGATATAGTTCTATACCGAACATGAGCAACAATAAAGGCACCAATAAACACAGAACGATTATCAACAAGTATCCCATTTTGACTCCCTTTCGCCGTTTGCTTTGTTGCCGAGTTTCGAATAAATCAGAAATGTGCTCAATCCTTGTCCAACTGATTGTGCGCAATATTTCAAGCCAGGTTTTAATAAATGCGGGACCGAGTGTGTGGTAAACGTCGGGGTTTTCTGAAATGGACAAAAGAAACGATTAGTTTGCTGGCACTACTATTTGCAAATACAAACTACTTCATTGGTGCATCAAAAACAACACTTCCATCGAGACATGTTTCAAAATATTAACACAAAATCTAACACTAAATAATTACTAACCGAAATGAACGCATTTTTCTGTTTTTCATATTGTATTATATTCGACTACATTTATTTTCAATTTAGCAAAGTCCCATCGACTCTGAATCGTTTCTCATTATCTTTAGACACACAATGACACTTAATTCGCACCCCTTCGTCATTCGTCTCCTTTAGATTCAAAACCATACATTTAGGAAACGTCTCGTTACGTCAATTTATTGTCCGCAGTCATTTCTTAAGACTTAAGAGGTTATCTCCCCGAAGCAGAAAACCTAACAATGAGATGAATAATATTAGGACATAGATACTTGCATCTTATTTCAAGATTATTAGTTGCCGTCGAGGTTTCAGCGCGTCTCAATATACGATATACACATTCCCAAAATATAATATTTTCAAATCCACAAGATTTCGGGTGTTTTGTAAGCTAATCGTAAGTTCGTCGGACTTGGTACACATATATCAACAATATATACTTTGTAGTACTTTGTAATGCAATATTATATAGTTTTTCTTATTTCAAAAAGCGTTAAAACATTGTAAAGCTAAATGAATTAGTTGAAATAAATATCTAAGCTTTCCTTGCATGTGATTTTATCGGCTCCTTTGCATAATATTTGCGATAAATCTTATCTGACTAATAATAGGATATAATCCCTTGTTTTATCATGTTTATCAGTACAGTAATATTAATCGCAGTATGTAATTTAGTTATTTTTGTTTCGTTAAGCTGTCGATAGATAATCAATTTTCGTTGAATAACATTTATACTGGTGCCCGATATAAGATATTTTACATGTTTTAAAGGTTGTTTTGTAATATTTTGCATGGCAACCCTGTTTTTTCTAATATTAGATCAGATTGCGCGTTGCACAAATCCCGATTCCCCGATTTAAAACAAATTGATCATCTATTGACCGCTTTTTACGTCGATAGCAACGATGCGAATAATGTAGCAACACTACATTGATAGATACATATTACCAGAATTTTGCAATCACCGATAACCACAAATAACGTATGCGTGCTTGTGTTATTGTTGAGAATGGCTTCATAATAACCAATCAAAGCAATCTATCAATTAATATTATAACGAATATTATATATATATGTCAAGATATATGTTTCGTAAATAAATCGGTTAAATTTTATGTATCCTATGCATCGGTTTTACTAATTAATCAACTAATTAGAAAAATATATGTATTACGACATAAAAATATTTTCATTTGTTTCAACTGACTAATAAATTTGAATTTTCGCTCGTTTTCGTGTGGTAAACTCACACCTCCTCGGCTTCCCTGCCTGTTTCATTTCCATATCTCGACCGTTCGGTGTTTATCGATAGCTGAATAAATCGAATTTATCGTTTGTCGGGGCATTCGAGGTTGCACGACACGCTCAGGTCGGAGCGCATGGCTCGGTCGACGTGCTGCAGATATTTGATGGACTCGCGCGCTCCTCGCTGACAGCCCGGATCGCCGTCGCACATCTGGTCGGCCTTCGATAGGAAGAGGATGTTGCACTGGCGCGTGGGCGAGAACCAGCTGTTATCGCTCTGTAAATACAAATACGTATTGATGTTACCAAGTGTATTCAGTGGGGAATATATGAAAGTGTGGCAGCAACAGCAAATAATCGACAAATATTCCTCGGTATACCTCATAGAAAGAGAGAGAGGGAAAGGAAGGTTTATGCAATCAAGGAAGATATTGTAATGTGTATTTGAATGTGCGTGTCTAGTGGTTAGTGGTTAGTGACATAACTGATCGGCTATCGTGATTCATTGCAATCAATTATATTAATTTCCCTTAGAAATGTAAGTTATAGAATATATACTTACGCATAGCATACACATTTGATGCATATTGCATGCGGTTTCGAAAATGGTTCCGTAGGGGCCCAGAATTAGAGAGACTTCGCGGCAGGCACGTTCGATTCGTTCGCATCCTCCTGAAATTACGTTAAGGTATGAATATTAGAAAACTTCTTGAGTTTGAGACACAACACAACAATAGCGCCGA
Organism: Ecitodaemon sp. MM-2014; assembly: GCA_030557295.1. Classification (NCBI taxonomy): domain Eukaryota; kingdom Metazoa; phylum Arthropoda; class Insecta; order Coleoptera; family Staphylinidae; genus Ecitodaemon; species Ecitodaemon sp. MM-2014. The sequence continues at coordinate 11,410 of JARRAA010011924.1, read as the reverse complement.
GTAACACAAACGACAACTTTTCTAAAGGTAGAACGCAGAAAGAAATCTGAACGAAATTCTAGAAACACTTGAGAGTTGCGAAGCTTCTAGAACCTTCTACGAGTGCCCCCTCTATCAAAACAATTGCCATCACACTCGGTTACTAGGCAACACCCTCCTCGCATCGAGACACTCCAAGCAAACAAAACAAAAAACAAACGCCTGTTGGTCTTCTCTCGGCGACGCATTTCTAAAAATATTTCCAACAAAAACACAACACATCGACCAACAAAGTCTGTAGCTACTATATAAGGTAAAAAATTTCTTTATTATTCTTTACCTTTTTCGAAAGTAGCCTGCTCCATAAACTCCCTGGGAACTTTGTAATTCTGCTCGAGGCAATCCTCGTCGTTCTCCGTGCACTTTATGTTGTTATCCTCCTCGACGACTCTCCGATCATCATCGACAGCTTGTTTCCGCGCGACGGCAACCCTTTTCTTCTTCTCTATCTCCTTGTCGATATCCTTCTCGGCTTTCTTCTCCTTTTCCTGCTCCTGCTCGTCGTCCTCCTCCGCCTCGTTCATCGGCTCCCCCTCCTCCTCGTGCCTGGTGGCCAGCGACTGCCTGTACTCCTTCAGCGCCTTCCTCATCTTCTCGACATTATACGCCGTCGCCAATCTGGCGATGATGCTATCCTTGACGTCCTTCATTTCCTCGCCGCCGATATCGTCCTGCGCGCCCGTCGCGCCGGTGAACTTCAGCGTGTCGTCGATAATGCTCTCTTCGATCGCCTTCAGCTTCTCGTCCAGCACCTCGATGCTGTCCGCCCGTCGGCCATCTTGCCGCTTCTTATCCCCCCCACCGACGCCGCGATGTTTGCCGCTGGACCGCTTCGTCTTCGCCAAATCCACCGCGTTGTGATAACGATCGATCAGCCACTCGTTGTCCAAGTCGCTGGACTTCTTGCGACGATCGATGCCGAAGTAATCCGACCACTTGACGGACTTCTTCGCCATCTGCAACGGCTGCTCCTGCTTGATTCCCGTGCTCGCCGCAACCTCCTTGGTGACAGCGCCGTCTGCCTTGGCCTTATCAGAAAGCGGCTTTTTGGTGGTCAGCGTGACTTTCTCCACGGTTTTGACTTCCTTGGGGCCATTTTTAACGTCCTTGACTTTGTCCTTCGTCTGACCTTGAGTGTCCTTCTTCGCGGCGTTGTCGTTGAACAGTTGGGACAACTCCTTCTCGACCTTGGGATCGGTCCGCTTGACCTTGACGTCCCTCGCCTCCTTCATGCTGCGCTTGGTAACCGGAAACCGTTTAGTGACCGGGTAAAACGGCACTCGGCGTTCCCTCGCCTTGTACACACCGTAAACTCCGCCGGGATACATTCCCGGATAGTCCAGGTCCTCGTCGTCGTCCGCGTTGTCGCTGTGGGAGCTCCTGCTCGGCAGCTGCGTGTACGGACGACGCTTGCGCATGCCCACGCCGTCATAACCCAAACCGTGGTAGTTGTAATAATTGTATCTCTTGTACGGCGTGGAATAAATCATGTCGGAGGACGAGTAGGCGTCCTGCGGGTCCATCTTCAGTTCGTTCAGAAACTCCACGTAGTCTTCCTCGCGAGATGGCGCCTGCGGACGTCTGTGAGCGCGTTGCGCGCTGCGGCCGACAGATGGCGCATAGTTGCTCAGTTTGGTTTTCTCCGCGCGCTCGCGGAATGGCGACGAGGAAGTGAACGTGTCGTCGGAGTCGACGTAGTCTTGAGCGTTTTCGAGATACTCGTAGAGGGCTTTCTCTAATTGCGTTTTGCCTTCAGTCAAATCATTTTGAGGTTAGTTTAATTATTAAATAGTAAACCATGTACGTTTGGTTGCCTACCTAAATCACCCCAATTGCCATAGTTGTCGTACCGCGACGAATACGCCGATAGATCGCGTTGACGTCGATGGACAGCCTTGAGCGCCCCCTGGAGGGAGTCCTCGGCGATTGACGCTCCGACGAGCAACAGGACGCAGACGACTAATTGAGGTTTCATTTTGTTTCTGTAATGAGCATTACAAATCGATTTTCACTTTCCGTATCACTTTGACAAGCCTGTTTTAGGTTAGGATGGGTTAGGTGGGAAAGTAGGTTAAGCTGCTTGAATATTTTGATCGCTTAACTGAACGCGAATTGAGGCGAATCAATAGATAATCGTGAAAATATGTCGGGAAATGCCCCGTTGGAGGAAGCCAACCAAAGAATTTCATTACGCTTGGTTGGAATGTCATAGGGAGGCGGGGAATCTCATCAAAATGCGCCCACGACATCAACCCGAAGGTAGGTATTTTAAAATAAGTCATTTGTCAACGTTAATTCGATTTCGCCCCGGGGTTTTACAACATTTTATGGTTTTCCGAAGATTTGGTTCATTTCTAGGGACGTTTTTTGGTAATTTTTACTTAATCTTCATAAATTAATGAAAAAATAATAAATGTTGTGATAAAATGGCATTTAACTTTAAAAATGTGCAAAACAACAATATTCTTAATAATGTCCCGGCAATTAAGAGACATCCCCAGTATTTTTTGAAGTAAAACATTTCTCGAAATAAGAAAAACCAGTTTTTTTTGACATGACACCATTTCAAACAGATTGACTTTTTATAAAAAGTTTCTGTGTCTCAGATATTATGAAATAACCCTCGTATATTTTTACTCCGTTTTTGTATTGATCGATTTTATATTATTGAAAATAATTCACGCCGCTATGTTTAGGATGTCCTGGTTATTAAGAAACGCCCCTAGTATTTTTGGAAATAAACTATTCTTCTTGTGAGGAACTGACCAGTTCCAATCTATTATATAACTCAAAGCAACCATTCCTTGTAATGAACATACCCCCTGTCCTGATCATTACGAAACCTCCCTCGTATATTTTCCAACCAACCACACTAATAGACGAATGAAAATACACAAACGTACCTATTATTCTCGCATTCGATAGTCTGACCAGTTCCAATCTATTATATAACTCAAAGCAACCATTCCTTGTAATGAACATACCCCTTGTCCTGATCACTACGAAACTTCCCTCGTATATTTTCTAACCAACCGCACTAACAGATTAGAATGAAAATATACAAACTTACCTATTATTCTCTCATTCGAGAGTTTTCCTCCTCTCCAACCCTCGCCTTTTCCAAATAGATTTTTCAACCCCTTCCCCTGGGTGTGTTTCAATAATTGCTTCAATATTGCTCCTTCCCACACTCCCACGGCGACAAACGAAATCTTCGCGTTTTGTTTTCGTAACCCTTTAGCCCGTCAACTGTACGCGCCCCTAGTTGCGCCCCGAATTGCCGGAATGAATTAATGGCGAATTAGTGCGGCGCTCTGGCGGCGATCAGCGCGTGCAAAACAAACACAGCGAACAGCCGAAGTCGCCGAGTTCGCGAAACCGTCGGCTTTCCAGGACGTCGATTGCGCGCACTGTCGACGGGGCGAAAGCCAGCCGGCGGCTTATATGCGCGCGTCGGGCGCCGGCGCCGTCGCGACGCTCGCGCGAACCCCGCGATCGATTTTCCCCGTTTTCCGCGAGCTCGCCGTCGGTGCTCGAACGCGGCGCGAGGAAAGGAAAATCCTGTTGCTTCCACTCCGCTCGTCGTCGATGAATTAATCCAATTTCGGCGCGAGTGTGTAATTATTTGAGGAGGGAGGGGGGCAATTTATATAATTACAAGAAAATCTCGGATTTAATTGGAGAATAATTTGATTAATGATTGATGAACTTAATATTATTCATATGATAAGGGATAAATGATAAGGGATATTATTTTATATAGTTTGGAACGTTATGGAACAATTGATCATTTAATGTTTTTGATTTGTCAAATCTATAGGATAATGAACAATTCCATAGGAGGGGTAGAAAAGAGGAAGAGGGCGAAGGGGCAGGGATAGATGGCATTCACGTAGCGCCATCTATCGCCATCATCCTCTATCACCTCGGGGAGCAATATGTAAAATTACAAGAGAACTGCGAAATTGGAACATTTGGCAAGTAGCGCCATCTATGCATAACTCTCACAATTAGTAAGTAATCGAATAAGATCATTTAATATCTTTGTTTTGTCAAATCTGTATGATAGTGAATTGTTGCACAGGTAGAAAAGGAGGTGAAGAGAGAGGAGGGGGAAGAAGGTGAGGGGAGAAAGGGACGCTCTTGTAGCGCCATCTATCGGATACTCTTACAACAATAACCTAAACCTAACCTAACCTAAAGTTTCGGTGGTAATTTGGGAGTAATTTGCTTTTATTTCAAACTTACTTGATTTTATTCATTTATAACAGCTGCAACGAACAGAAGCAATTCCTAAATGATAAGGGATATTATTTTAGATACTTTGGAACATTTATCATGTTGCGCCATCTATGGATAATTGCCCCAATTAGAAAACAATTGAATGAGATTATTTAATATCCTTGATTTGTCAAATCTATAGGAAATTAAATAATTAATAAAAGCGAGATGGGGACAGAGGAGGAGGCGGTAAAAGGGGAGGAGAGGGAAAGAGGAGAGGGGAAGAGGAGAGGGGAAGAGGAGAAGGGAAGAGGAGAGGGGAAGAGGAGAGGACATTCATGTAACGCCATCTGTCGGGTACTCTCAGAACAATAATCTATACCTAACGAGTATCACTTCACTATGTTAGCGTCATATATAGGATACTAATAATCCATCCCCAAAACACACAAATATTTCCTCAAAGTAAGCCAAGATCAGTCCATTTGTTTGTCCTATCTTGTTATTCTCGGCAATTCAATTACTAATGTCGTCGCGTACAGGAGGAGTTAAAAAGGAGATGAGGACAGAGGAGGAGGAGGTAAAAGGGGAGAAGGGGAGAAGAGGAGCGGACATTCGTGTAGCGCCATCTGTCGAATACTCTCAGAGCAATAACCTACACCTAACCAATATCACTTCGCTATGTTTGCGCCATCAAATATTTCCTAAAAGTAAGTCAAGATCAGTTCATTTGTGTGTGCCATCGTGTTATTCTCAGCAACTCAATGACTAATGTCGTTACTATCATCACGAAGTTTGATGATAGATTCATTAGTTTGACGAGTGTTGATTTCAAGCTGAATCAACGATTTAGCGCCTGCGCTTGCGCGCATATTGTACAATAGTCACTTTGATACACTGTTAGACCTTGTCCTAGACTCTAGTGCTTTATCACTAAAACACATGTGTACACGATCATCAGCGGTGACCTTGACATTCCGTGACTCCAAAACTAAAAGGACTTACTTAATATAACAAATTACTGAAAGTCATATTCAAGATTGCGTCTTAAGTAATTAACGTTTCAGTTCCAGTCGACGAGGAGGCCAATGTCGCACTCGTCTGCGTGCAACTTGCGACACTGATTTACAATTTAATAATTCATGATTCATCGCATTCGTTTTAAGCCGTCATCAGTTAAGCCTACTTTAGCATACTAATCTAGACCGAGTTGTTCAGTGCGACAAAGCAGTTAATTGCCGTTTGCGGTTTGCACACTAATTGTAAGCATCCCGAAACAAAAGTGCAAATCGACCGAAAATTTCGCCCGCCAGATGGCGCTCCGACTCGCCAACTTGTTCCCTTCGCCGCAGCGGATATTACGAGATAATAGAACCCTAATTACTCAATTAGCTTGTTAACTAATTAGCGCAGTGCGCGGAGAACTTCCCGGAATCGATTGTCGCACTCATTCGAGCAATTGAGACTCTTTAAAGACTCCAAGGTCACGCTTAACCCCAAAGCTAACCTTGAAACCTATCTATCTCGACTATACTTCATTCTGGCGCCCTTTTCTTGCGAGTTTTGATTTATTACGTCGCGTCAACCGACGACAAGGGATGAAGGGGCTTCCTTGTGTTTATCGCATAGCTAAACACAGCGCAATTCACAATCTGCCGGCTAGGCTAGTCTTTCCTTCTTTGACGTCATTTCTTACAATTCGATTCCCGGACCGAAGCCGAGCGTAATCATAATCTGTTTGTTCGCGGGCAATGCGGTGCAGAGATAATGTCCGAAGCGGGCCGGCGGACGGGCGTCTAATCAACGCAAATAAACTCGTTCATTGTCGCCGTTCTACGACGCTCGTTCGACCGCCAATAGATAAGCAGATAACGTGTCCCGACACACTGCGACGTTATCATCCACAGAGTGTCCCCGCAATATAATAAACACCACCAAAGTATGATGAACCTAGGTTAGGGCAAATTGGTACGAAGCAGCGCCATCTATAACTTGATAGTTGATCTGGACAAGAGAAACGTCAGGAAAGTGCTGTGGTAGTATTTTTTGCGATTTTTTATAAAGTGACTTAAGTTAAGTCAATTGTCTTAAGTCCACTTAACTTAAGTAACTTCACAAAAATTGAAAAAACATGAATTTTTATCATGGGGACACCTTGTAGGTTGAGTCAAACGACTCGGATGGACTTAAGTCAACTCAACTTAAGTAGCGTTAGTGCGTTTTTAAGTTGGGTACACTTTGTAGATGCGCTCGGAGGAAATTATTCATCGGCGTACGAAAGTTTTCAGTGGCGATCGCGAGCGGCAGCGCGCAGACGTCAGCGGATCGAGTCAAATAAGTAGAGTGGATTATCTGAAGTCGCTTCAGTCCGAAAAGCGCCCCGCGACCGACGACATCTGCCCGAAACCCGAGATCTTCGTTGGCTCTCATCGAAATGTTCCGACGCTAGGAGTGATAGGTTTTGCGCGTCGAAAGTGCCGAGCGTTGATTGAAAAAACATTGTATCGATAAATACTGAACAATCGACGTGAGAAACATGCAGTACCAGGAACTAGAGCTGGGAATAGCCAAGAAGCTGACGGAAAACACCAAGCGCCACTTCAACTACCAGCACCTGGTGAACGGATGCCTGCTCGTGTGGATGCTGTGCTGCTCGGTGGGATTCGTCGTCAATTACTCGCAGGTGCAATACCTGCACTGGCACCTCAACGCGACGCACGCGCGCGTGCGCGAGCTGGAAGCGTGGCAGCGTCATATGTGCACCGTGAGGCACTACAACTGTCCGGAGGTAGGCGACACGTGGTCGATACTTGCAGGGGTGGAGTGTCAGATTGTCTCGGCGGTCTATAATAGGCGGAAATCGAATTTAACGATTGGCTAAGTAGCCGGTTAAGCTACGAGCAGCTTAAGTCATTTACGCCGCAGCTTACGACGATTACGCCTTTGTCATCTCGTTGGCCGCGTTGAGATTTATCGCCGGGTTTATCGCTCGTGTTTGAATTCGTGTTAGTATTGCATCGCTTTTATTGTGGAGTCACAGGACGCTGTGACGTCGCCGTAGTGTGCATTTCCGGTTTAAGTCAAAACGACTAACATAAGTAATAAAATGTCTAGTCGTTGTTTGATCTGAAATAATAAATTAAAAATTATAAGCTTCGAGCAAATGGGTTGGGGAGGTTCGTTTCAAGTGTTTCGACAATTATTGCGCAATCTCTGTGTTTATGTTTGGGCAATATGTTAAAAGTTTTAATGTTTCAAAAATTTATTGCGATGCACATTGAAGGGCTGTGAGATCAAAGCTTCAGATCAAATATTAAGAATAATAGGCGGAGCAATTATTGTTGACACTAGGGTGAAAATAGAAATGCTACGAACTATTACTCCCTAACCTATATTTTTATTTATGTTGTGCAATCAAATTGATTACGATCATGAATCACACAATTAATAGAAAAATAGAAAAAGTACTTATTGTTGATACAAGTGCGAAAACAGAAATGCTATTTGGTCTCTACCTTATTAAATTATATTTTAGGGGGTGCACAAAAAAACAAAAACCAACTAACCAACCAACTTGAAACTGATTCAGGTAGATTTTTGGTAGATTTTGGTGGAAAAATCTACCTGAATCAGTCTAAACTTCGTAGACTAGTTGGTTTTGTGCAGCGCCTTACTCCCTAACCTTAACTATTTTCTAAACATTAACAATTTATTCCTTTGTCTCTAATAAAATTATTATTTATAACTTTGACGAAATTATGTTCCTTATCAGCACTTACAAACTTACCTTGTAATATCATTCATATTAGTCACTTGGTTACCGGAATTTATGAGTTCAGGTTCAATGTTTACCCGAATGTTTGCTCGTACAACGAAACCATTCTTGTTTGAGTTTGACTATAATTAAAACGTTGTTTGCACTGTTTACATCATCTTTTAATTATTTTTACTTTTGTTTTTTAGGGGATGGATCTCCCGGAATACGTGGACGAATGGGACTGGGATAACTTCCCATCGATGGACGACTACAATTTCGAAGAGGAAGAGGTCGACCCGGAGTTCAAGGATTTGCCGCGGATGAAGCGCGAGATAATCGCGGAGACGACAGATGGCGTGCCGATCTACACGCAGTCCTTTGCCGAGACTAAACAGACGAACGCAACCAGGCGCAAGATGGCGCTGCGGAGGAATAAAACAATGGCGACGACGGACGCGACCGACGATGTTTCCGTTCCTGTCATGCAGGCCGGTTTCCACAGGCAAGAATAACAAGAACAAGACAAATGTTTTACGATCGTAATCGATATCGTTTTTAGTCCTGCATGGCCTGCAACCAAACAAGCACCCGAATTGAAACTGTACAAGGAACTGGAAGGTAAAAAGATGACAGTCACGTCGAAGCCTATTATGACCAGATCGTCCAGGGTTATGTTCACCCCGGATAAGCCTTCCGACGAAGAGGAAAGTGTGCCGTCCGCACAAACCATCCCCAGAGCAAAATCTCTAGCAACGAGGAGTTATCAGGTTAGAACATAGGTTAGGTTCACCTCGTAATAATTGAAACTAACTGATTCGTTTTTGTTTTGCAAATAGGGCCATCAGTCAGATGAACTAAACAGTTACCCCAACCCTCGATCGTACCGCCGTCGCGCTTCCGCTCATGCCCGCCAGCGAGTAGCCGAGAGTTTCGAGGAAGAGGTGGCGCCAGCTGCGCCGACGATCGTCCGGCCAATGAGGCGTCACATGCCGGCCGCGCATTACCACGGCGACACGTCCAAATACTCTCTCGGCATCCATCAGAACTACCACGGCAACGGCCATCTCAAACACCCCGACCGGACGTACGTCGACTGGATCTCCAGCGACTGGATGGAGGAGACAAATCGCGACGGAATCTTCAACCTCAACAACGGCGTTTTGACCGTCAACGAGGACGGATTGTACTTTGTTTATTCCCAGGTACGTTGGTAACCATGACATCGAAACCATTTTGACATCCCGTCAGAAAGGTGTCCTTGGTGTCTGCGGTGGGCAAACAATAACAAACCGTTCCCAGTGGTCCAAACAAACTGGAGCATGCTGAAGTAAGCATAGCTACCGGCCACTGGTCGAAGCGTCACCAAATCTTTTGTCGGTTAGTTTGTTTGCCCATCGCAGCTGACTTGGAATGGTCTGTAACCTTGAACCTAACCCCGTTTCCTCGTAGATATTCTACGTGGACGACCACGACCTTAACGGCTATCACGTCTACCGCAACCAGGAAATGATCCTCCAGTGCACAACAATGACGCATTCGACCACCAGGGTGCGCAAGAGCAACACCTGTTACACGGCCGGCGTCGAGCGCCTCGCGTCCGGAGATAAAATCTACGTGCGGGACTTGTCCAACGAGCGATTCTCGTTGTTCGAGAAGGGCAAGAGTTTCTTCGGCGTCTTGAAACTGTCGGACATGCGAGTCAAGTAACCTAACCTACGAAAATAGCTCGAACCTTAAACTCTCAACGCGATCGGGCAATCGGACAAGTCTCGAAGGATATTTATTTAAAAAAAAGCGTTTTGTATTCGAATGATTGTAGTCGTAACATTAACGAACTAATAAACGTAACAGTATTGTCGTATACTTGGTTGCATAACCTAAATTGACGATAAATTGATTTGAGGCTGTTTTTGAACGCAATTTTCATAAATTACACTGGTAAATAGATTAATTACGAGTCGGTAGCTTCAATTTACGAGGGGCGTGTATACCGAGTGTTCAAAGTTTCGCAAAAATATTAAAAATCTATAAAATCGTAAATAAACTTAATTTTTTATCAAAACAATTAAAAACGCAAAAAATTAAAATATCCAATTCGAACACGTTGTATATTCCACCCCCGAATCGCCTCGTTTCCCTCCGTCGTGTTCCGCGTCAATACATCTGTTTCTTTCGGCGAGCGGCGCAGTCGCAGACGGCGTTTTCGGGGCGGGGGGTGGCAGCTGCGCTCGACGTCGTCGGCGGCGGGCACCGGCCAGTAGGTGTTCGGGTGACGTGCCAGAGGGTGGTCGCCGATCGATCGGCGCACGGAACGCGCGGCCCCGCGTAGACAACCAAAAGGTACGTGACAGGCTTCGGGGAAACCACCGCCCGGAATACACCCCGCAACGGGCGAGCGGACCACGATCGCACGCACTTCCGCACTGGCGAGCGTCGAGCGTTACAAAACCGGAAACACTTGTAGACGCCGCTAGGAGGTCCCAGGCGTAGTCGGTAGTCATGGTCGGAGTGTATTCTAGCGTGAATTCCGCGCGATTCCGGTTTGCATTTTTCATTTCCGGTCTTCCGTTATTACGCTTATTCGACTGTCCGGTGCTTTTTAGTTAGTTTATGTTTTTAGCGCTTTTAGTGATTTTCTCGTGACATTGGTGACAATGTATTACGATTTGTTGCGCCACGGGACAAGTTAACACTAATCAAAATTCGATATTCCAAACCTGTGCGTAAGGCGTACGTGTTGCACGCCCTGCAACACCTCGGTGAAGGCACAAAAAGGGACAAAACAAACATTGGATTCGTATTAGGCAACCCACCGAACCGGAATCGATTCGATCATATCCGGTGTCCCAGTTTACAAACTAAACTAATTCCATGAGCGAAAGCAAAACCACTGATGTAATATCGTATTTAATAAATGAGCGCGCGCCTCGAATCCACCCGAGAGTATCTATTGGATTAAATTGACGCAAATGGGCTAACGAAGGTTATGCGAGGTTATTTGTTATTTAGGATCCCGTTCAAAAACGGCTTTGGTTGTGTTTGGTGGGCAGGGCTTGTTGTCTGGTGGAATTACTCCAATTAAATATTTACGACGACGAGCCGAGACGGGTGCGATGGAAAGAAGTTTTTATTTAATATTTACCCAGACGATTTGAGCCGCGGCTGCGACGCGACGGAGGATGGTCGGAATCGATTCTAATCCGGTTTTACGACGCGGTGGAACGTTTTAGTTGGGGGTTTAAGGTTCGGAGGGCTTTAGGAGGATGTTATGAGTTATGAATGCAATTTGCAAGGGTTGGGTTCTCCTTCTCCTTCTCCTTCTCCTTCTCCTTCTCCTTCTCCTTCTCCTTCTCCTTCTCCTTCTCCTTCTCCTTCTCCTTCTCCTTCTCCTTC
>JARRAA010011880.1:0-16130 GCA_030557295.1 Ecitodaemon sp. MM-2014 | reverse complement strand
GGCAACTTCCCGCGTCGTAGGAAGTTGTCAAACGATCAATTAATCCACTTCCTTCCATTTCGTTCCGGCTTCTAACCGTTCGCGGATGTTCGCAGTTATTGCTTGTTTGACGAATGAATCACGCCTATATATAATGAGTTGGTTCATTTGTCCCCACCGCGCTTGCGCTCTTACCGCCGACGCGCAAATAATTCCGTTGCGGAAAGTCACAAATCAATGGTTCACGGCGCGCCGCGGGGGCGGCAATTGTGGGAAATATAACCAGACGGGATCGCATCGAGCGAACGGCGGGCAGCTGGTGACCGGCGCCGTTGCGCCTATATATTTGCTCAATGAATTGTGTAATTGCTCGCGTTGACCGACGTCCCAACACATTCTCAGGCCAGCGCCATTCTAGTCAGCACGACGCCACCAAGCTCGCACATATTAGTTCGCGCAGTGTTGCAAGAGATGGTGAGATTCGGATGGCTTAATTAGTGTCCTGTCCTGATCCTCGCCATCGCAAGCACTAATGCGGGGTGTTAGAATCAACAAACCATATTGTCACAACAAATACGACCATCGATTTCTGTCAACACTCAGATATAAATAATTCGCGAAGTTTTCCTCTAATTTTAACCACGATTTGATCGTTCCGTAGATACTGCAGGTGCTAAATTAAGATTTGGCGAGATGCGCGTGCAAAACTGGGAATAATGTCACGTTTGTTTATGCCCGGCGATAGTGGTGGCATCTGACATGAGGATCGGATGCGTCGTAAAATAAAATTATTTACTCGCTGCGAACGCTCGCAACGCCCGTGCAATATGCAGCTTGCAGCCTCGCCTCCCGCAATGATTTATCGATGGCGCGAATGCTAACTGTAACTTCAACTTTAGCGTGCGCGCACGCCGCGCACTGACAATTGCACAATTCATGTTGACGCACATCCAGGCGGACGCGGCCCTTTTTTGCGCGGCGATAATCGTGCTTTATGGCGGCGGAGACAACGCCTCGCCGGCGGTCGAAATTACGCCCGCAATCGCACCTAGCGCGACCCCTGACGTCGCGACATAAATCGCTCGGAATATTTTATGGAAATCGGATTCCTATTAAGCGTATAAATTATTGATAACGTCGTTTAATCAATGCGCCCGCGCGAAATTGAATTAGTTCGGCCTTCTTTCCGCGGATTACGCGCACGCCGCCCACGCGGGAATTCCGGGGCGTCGGAGAAAAATTTCGAACGAAGCGAGAGGCAGCGCGCATTTACATATTCGAATCATCCACCAATTTCATTGCGCGCGCGCGCTGCAGGAGCGTCTGCTGCGTCAACCTGATCGAAATAGACTGGCGCGCCGGCGCCTCCGCCATCGGCCTCGCGGCCGGAATATATTCATGAGTTATTCCGACGTGCGTTCTGAATATCGAGGTAAATTATAAAATCGATGAGGCCCTTAACCGTTTCGCATACGGGCGTTTTAAGAAAACAAAGAGCCATTCCGTTTATGGCTTCGTTAATTGCCACTTTATCTGAGTGGTTTATTTTTTATTATTGTGCGTTTTATAGCTGCGGAGCCGCGGTTAATTTCGTCATAAAACGAAAACAAAAACACCGGAAAAGAAGTAAATGTTTTACCGATCGCGTCGCAATATCTTGATTTGAAATTCCAATCGAAGTTAAAACGGAACGGCGTCAATTCGCAAGCGAAACGTAAAATGTAAAAAATGCCTTCGGAAACTTCATTTGATCATTTGCATTAGTTTGAGTAGCAATTAGTGCAGTTAAATTTGCTCGCAAAACTAACCCGTTTAAAACGCCGCCGAGCTGAACGCGCTCTGTCCTCGAGCCTTTCCACTAATTGGACGCACAAACGCGACAACGAACTGAACCGATTTCGGACGCTCGAAATTACTTTTTGCCCCACCGGATTATGCTTTCGGGCCGCACTAAAATTTGCCAAAAACGGGTCGGCCGTCCTTGCAAATTGCTGAGGACGCCACCGGACCGAGACCCCCGGACTGTCCTTGGACCAAGATAATATAAAGTTATGAGTGCCTGCGTCCAGATCAAGATCATGCCCGGAGATCATATCACTTAACACGCAATTATCTCTGAATTATCCCCATCAGCTGTGCGACCGAATCCCCCGGCGAAATAAAGCAACAAAATTAAGCAAATTGAAAATAGCGTTTGAAGCGGACCCGAATCTGATGCAAACCGGTTAGCTCGGCAACGTTCGTGCAGACAGAATAGGTTTCGTCATTGTCCGCGTAATTGGGATCTAATTTCGTAACTGCGTTCGTCGTACGTGCAGCGCATACGTCTGATTGGGGGTGGGTTAGAGGTAAAACGATAATAACGGTATGCGATCGCGGCGCGTGCATCGCAATGCACGATGCACACAACCCTATCGTATTCGCCGCCCCGGCGCGGCTCGCCGCCTTTTCTGCCCCGCGCGCTGATAGGAAAATGTCGGCGGCGTCGGATCCGTGCTGGCCCGTGTTTAGCGTGCCGCCCGATCGTACATTCAATTGTAACTTAATACCTTCGTGATCTATGATAAATTTCATACTCGCGCTATTCAAACACGAAACTTAATTCCCACTTTGCCCGCACAGAATTCCTCGGGAACGAAAAAAAAAATAAAATAAACGTTGACGTTGACGTTGCCGCATTTTGTATGCATGCATGCACAGAAACATTTAGGCTAGTAATGTGACGTTAACATCACATAATATTATTAGAGTCAGTATACCGGTTTATTCTAATCAGCGGTACAATGATTGATTCGAAAACATTAAAAATTTATTCGCTCGTAACTTTTCTGCACCGGCAATGAGATCGGGATCGAGATGGGTCTCGTTTCAATTCAAAATTTCGTCTTAGACGCTTCCTAATTAGTCAGATCCCGTTCAAGTCCAAAGTTTACGCGAGGCCGCGACCCACCGCCCCCCGGCAGGTCGACAATGTCCTCGTCGAGGGCGTCGTGTGTGTCGGCGCGCAAGCCCGGCGCTTCCACTTTGGCGCTTGATTGATGGCCTGTTTTACTTCGACCGACATAATCACGATGACACCCGACAATGCTAAAGACACAAATTAATGGAGGTACTGCGTTAAAGACTTTATCGAGGGCGGCGCCCGCGGCACCCTCTTCACTTCGCGTCCCCCCGAAACAGTCGAAAAACAGATTAAACTCGACTTATGTGCTCGGGCCACAGCTCACCAATCACAGCTCACATAAATCGTTATAACGCGGCCAGGACTCGCGCATCACGAAAAATTGGATTATTCGAAGGCCGACCGTTTCTATCAACTTTAATTATATTGCCAAATAAACACGCCGCTTATTGCCAACCAGCGAATGACACAACTTTCGCATAGGCGAATTATTAATTTCCAACTTGTTATTTACAGCGTTTTAATCAACAACAGCCATTCAGCCGTAAAGTGCTTTTAGTTTACCCTTCATGTCCGAATGCACGCTTTGCCGGCAAAGCGGATTGCCTTCATCCCCCACGTCGGAGACATTTTGTAATTCCATTTCATTTGGTCCAGTCAAATGAGATTCGGCTCGACGTCACCTCCGCCTGCCACCAGCGCGTGCAAGAATCACACGTCTCTTGCGCACAACTTAATTGTACAGAAACTCAATTTCCGGGGTGAGCAATATACGCATTTCTAACCGAGTGCGCGTCGAAGGAGGAGCGGCGAGAAATGGCGAGGATGAAATTTATGAAATAACATCAAACCACATTAAAATACCTCATAAATTCATAATGCGCAAGCAACGGGGCGCTACGCGCATTCAAGTACACACAAACACGAGTGAGTTTAAGGGAGATATATTTCTCAGCACAATTACATTCGTGCCATCATTCATCTTATTCCTAATTAAAATAGTCTGAAGCCAAATACGAATAATGACCATTTTCCGATCAATAAAATACATCGCATGGGATATTTAAATAAATAACGATATTCTAATTTATATGAATTTATATAATTCATGCGTGCGCATAAATTGAATGGGACGGCTTAGGATATTTGAAATATTTATCATTCGCAACAAGGGGATGCGTGGAATATTTGGGAGCGCGCGGCCGCGCGTTGTTCGTGCATGCCGACCGCGTGGTTTTTCTAGCAATTATCCGAATCCAGCGCAAATTACAAACGTATCTCGAGTGATTTAGTCCGTGCGTGGCGCGCGATTTACGAGACGCCCCCGCTCTTGGAGTTAATCCGCAAAAACAATACGCATTAACAGCCAAAGCGGATTATAAATTGCGCGTCCGGGCCCGACCTCTCGATGCGGGACGCAGCGCGCGGTAGGCCTTCGGAACGAGGGGCGAAAAGAACGGCGCTAGGGTCGGCGCGCATCGGAAAACGTAAATTACGCGGGCGCGCCGCCGCCAATATTGCGAATGTAAAGTGTCATATAGAAATAAATTTCGCGTT
This sequence comes from Ecitodaemon sp. MM-2014, assembly GCA_030557295.1. NCBI lineage: Eukaryota > Metazoa > Arthropoda > Insecta > Coleoptera > Staphylinidae > Ecitodaemon > Ecitodaemon sp. MM-2014. The sequence continues at coordinate 11,692 of JARRAA010011880.1, read as the reverse complement.
TTATGCGCCGCGCCGCATTCCCGCGCCGAATTTATGCCGAAACTGTGTTTCGGAATATATACGCCGACAGAATGCGGCAGTCGCGAGCAAACAAAGCGAATATTGTGATTTCCGAACTGCGGACGTTTAGCGCGCAACATTTCCGAGCCGAAAGAAGAGTTTTCGGCTCGCATGCAAATTGACGTCTAAATAAACGCCCGCGAGTCTTCCCATTTCCAACCCCCCCGGCGGATCTGACTCTAGGCGGCGGGTCCGAATGGTAATTGCCAGCCTCGTTCGGGGGCGGCACGCGACGTTTCTATTAATTGCAGCGCTGCCTTCGTCTCGTGTCGCTCTCGGCGCTGAAATACGGCGCTAATATACATATGCGCATATGCGATACACGCGGTCCGGCCGCGCGCCGAGTTTGCATTGACCGGACGAAACGAAAAAGGCCGCGGGCCTGACGGTCCGGGACGCGGCGGAACGGTCTCGCGCGCCGCGGGATGAAGTGGACGCGCCGGGCGCAGGCCGCATAATGATCGCTGCATTCGCGAGCCGGGCGAAACAAAGAGAGATCGAGAGCGGCCGCGGTCTGGGCGGACCGCAGAATAATGTAGATTATGTGGTTGCCAGGTATGCAGATGCTGCGAGCGCCGCACGCTTCGGCGTCGTCAGCGCGCGGCGATAATAACACTGCAGATGCCAATGAGCACCAATTATTCACACATCGACACTTCGAAGTAGGTTACGTACCAGATTCCGCGTGTAGTGCTCCTGTGCAGGAATGCAAACCGGCGCGGAGGAAACATCGCATATGCGCAATGCTAATTTCGCGGAGGCGAGCTGCGAGCCGGGAACAAAGAGTTCGAGGCAGTCGTGGTTCATCTGCTCATCTCGGGGTCTGTTATTACGTTCAGCGCGCGACCGTAAATGACTAATGGCCGCGCCCGCCTTGGACATAAATTAGCATTAACTGCCGTCCTAAATATGTGTAAATTAACCGCACAACTTTGTTGCCCGTTACCGCGCCGCCGCCCTCGCTCCGGGTCGGTCAGATATCCGATATCAGGACGCCGTTTGCGGCGCGCTGCCTTTACTATTGCCATTGTATGTCTTCAACAATGGTCCTGCGGTCGGCCCGTCTTCCTACCATGGCCTTTGACTAGCCAATTACAGTTGTCCCGCAAAAATCGTTTCGCGGTAAAAAATCTCACTGCGAATTTCCGGAAATGTTTTAAGGTCGTTTTAGACGGTCATGTCCGTTCTCAGTTTCAATCGAACTGTCAATTTTCCCTATTTATGAAAGTCCCTTTAGACGGTCATATCCGTTCTGAGTTCAGTTATAGTTTCAATCGCACTGTCAATTTTCTCCATGTGTAAAAATGAAAAATGAAATGAGAACGTTTCGGGATTTTTTTTTAATTTTTACACATTGGAAAAATTGACAGTTCGACTGAAACTGAAGTTGAACCGAGTACAGATATGACCGTCTACAAGGACCTCGAAATTAAGAAAAAATGAAAGGAGACTGTTCAACTGAAACTGAACTGAGAACGGATATGATCGTCTAAAATGACCTTTAACGCCCGAACGATTGAATATTTAATACTGAACTAGGCAAAACCTGCTGTATTGATTGTACGACAAGCAGGGTATGACCAGTTAAGGTAACGGCACAATCAAACAGGTCCCGATTAAGACTTGCTTTCGGTCATTCGGTCAATATCACTTGCACACTGCCCACTGTGAATGCAATTAATGCAATGCGCATTTAATTACAGGATAAACACTTCTGGAATTACTTCCAGAGATACAAGCTTTGCTACAAATCGATTTGCATTTGCTCGACGTAATGTTTTACCGAATTTGTGCAAAAATCCCGGAGTTCAGTCGAGTTTTATACCAGTTAAATTCAGTTTTGTTCGTCCGGGTTGGTTTTCATCGGTGATAGATGGAAAATGAATGGTAAACAGACGGACGTGCAGAGAGTTTCCTGTTGCCCTTTTCGGCTCGAACAACAATTTGCAAGGTACGTGCTTATTTCAGCTTTCGCAGCGGCAAACGCTCGCCAACCGCCTCGGTCTCTTCACTCGCGCCCCGACTCCGGCGCAAATTGCACTCGCAGAATTCACTCGCAGGACGTAACTGCACTCGCGCGCCTCAACCGGGCTTGGTTTTTTTCCGCGTTTCCAGAAACCATTGCGAAGCGCATAATTTACTTCAGGCCGGCTGTGTTTTACATCAATCGTAAAAGCGTCCATTGTTCTCCGACGCCGCCGCAGTAATTTCCCGTTTTTATATGACGTTTATCAATTTATCGATAATGTTTACGAGCGGCGAGCAGACGTACGATGTCGAAGGATTCGCGGCGTCGGCGAAAAAACGACGAAGCGAAGAACCTCGATCGTTCGTCATTCCATTCATTCGCGTTCCTTTCGAATTGCTCGTCTTGCTTTGATTCTTGGCGTTTCGCTGGCGAAATTGTTTACGCGTCGCGTGAGAACGGCGCGTTTCCCGTGCCCCGGAAAAAAGAACTTTATGCTTTACGTGTATTTTCTCGTCGAGCATGCTCGATAGTTGGCGTTATCGCGCCTTCCAGTCGCACTAGTTTACATAAATTTCTAATGGATTTATTATAGGCTTCGTTTCCATCAAGCACGGCGTTTTCTGTCGATTGCTAACAAAAGAATCGTCAATTTCAAACAGAAACGAGTAAATAAAACCAGCGCAAAGTACACGAACTGGGTGATTACTGCCCTACCGTGGAATATTTACGAAATAATTGTGTTTATTCATATGTTTCGTTTGGTGAATTTCGCGGCGAATGTAAATTTGAGGGCGGCAAAATACCTCGGGCAAACATTTAATTTTGCACGTAGATCGTAATTCAGTGGGTCTCAAAGGAAATCCGAGAATATCAGACGCGGCGCGCCCGAACCCGGCTAGTTGAGAATCTAAAATGCGCCGCGCCGGATACAGCGGATGTCGAATGAATGCGCGCGGAAACGAAGAAATTGCAAGACGCTACGTGCGGGCCGGGGCAGGATGCGGACGGGGCCGATTATGAGCGACGATAATAAAGGCGGCGCGGCGCCTGTCGGGAAATCAATGTCGCCGTCAATATTTAATGCAATAAGGGCCGGAAGAAAGGCATATTTTGCGCCGCGGCAGGGAATCTCATCATCGCGCATTTGCGGAATTGAAATGCGAACCGGCGGCGCGCCGCACGAAACGCGAATGCGAATGACTCGATTAACCTTCAACCCCTTCTCGCATGCGTGCGGGGCGGAATTCATCATGTGACCAGCGTCGAATTACCTCAGCGCGGAGATTGATTGTTCGTGGGGATTTATTACAACGCCGGGCCTATCTTAAACTAAAATCTAAAAATCACCTTCTTCCACTTTTTTTCTTCTAAGTGTTTCGCCCATTGCGGCGTCGGCGATTTGATTTATTTCGCTTCTGCAAACAGAACCCGCGCAGAAATGATGAATGGCTCTCCGCCGATGCTTAAGAAAATATTTGTGGCGAATGTATACATTCGGTGTCCCAATAGACATAATCGATCCCATTTTCACAATGTAATAAAACTTTTCCTAGCGTATTGCGTTACAAGTGCTGCAGTCTCCGGATGGCGATCTCTTTTATTTCCTGGGAATATTCAACAGACCCGCGGAAGTTTCAACAAAGTTATAATAACATGAACGCAAAGAAAGCGACGCGAGAAATGTCCGCCATCCGATAAACCGAAATATTTTAAAATCACATCTCGAATGAATATTATGTATTAAGCGCATTTTTACGGGTTCAAGTCAACGCAAATTGTAGTCGGAATTAAGGATCTATTACGAGCGCCGACAATAGTCACGTTATCCGTGTCGTATTTTTCCGGCTTCCGCCTTCCGGCTTGTTTTGTTTACTTTTCGGAGTAAAACTTTTATCGCGCAATTAGTCATGAAATGGACTTTTACGGCGGCACGTATTCGGCGCGGCGGACGCGAACGATCGCCCTAACAGGGCATTTAGAATTCGCCCGAGTAATGGCACTCGTTATCCGTCCACGTTTGCAGGACGCGCCTCGCCCGCCCCCGCAAGCGTTGCCCGGCCGGTTAACAAAACGCGTGCCGTTTCGGAGCGAAAACTTGCGTCGCGTCCGGCGCGCTTCAGAATTTCCTAGACCAATTATCCCCGTCCTCCACCTGATCTTCGTCCCTAACTGGATCCACACACGGGATCCGAGGCGAATCAGGGCCGCGGAAGACGTTAAGCATTTTAAACGCTCGCGCGGCGGCGACGCAAAAAGTACAGCGCTAAGGCAAATATTTATTTTTAAAGGATTCCCTTTGGTGTATCTCAGCCGAATGGCGCGGAAAGCCGGAGTACATTCGCTCCGCTCATTTGTAGATAATCAACAGACACTTGCGAACATCTGGCGGACGCCGAACGCCGCTGCAGACGCCCGGCGCCTCCGCGCACCCCATGCAAAAACAATACTGAAATAATTTCAAACCTGATAGCCGACAAAGGGAAATTTGCCGCGCATTACCAAAACCTCTTCCTCGCGGTACCGCCGAACTAAGTGCCGGCTATTTGCATCCACCCCTAGCAGCGCTAATGGTTCATCCCGGTTTGACTCTCGCTAATATTTAGTTTCTCATATTCCTAATTAAATTCCGCAAACTTTTCGAATGTTGTATAAATATTTGAGGAAACACACGACCTTTCTGTATTTGCATTGCCGCCACACAAGCGGAAAACGATGCGGAAGATGAACGAGGGTAAGTGGGTGGTAACGACAATGGCGGCGAGCGTTGTGAGTAACTGAAACTACCAGAGACACGCAAAACGTAAACATAAGTTGGGCGACAAAAGGGGCTGAGTACATGTGCCATTCTGAGCACATCTCCACCAGCTGGTAGTTGAGCATTAAAGCCGGATGCTGTTAACATTATTATACCATAATTCTTTACTCATCATGAGAAATACGAAAAACGTTTGCTGAAAACATAGCATTTAGAAGAATTCCACGGCCAGTATTTAAGTGCACAGTATTTAATTTAATTGCGCTTAAATTTAGTTCTCGCGACGTTTATTGCGCGCAGGATACTTACACGCGTTTTAATTAACTAAATAACACGAGGACATACGTTCGCTGCATAATGAAGTAATGAATTGACCGTGCGGATTTGGTTTAAGCGATGCGCCAGTAAACACGCGCCGGAGATAATTCAGCGCCGTTAATATTGCTTTGGAGGCAATAAACAGCGATAAAAATATTTACGGCGTCGACCGGCGTCGATGCCGATGCATAAAATCGCTTTATTAGACGCCATAACGCGTTTTAATAGTGCCAATGCGCTCGAACGCGCCTCGTATACCCGCCGCCTCTGCGCTAACCCAAAACGGCGTTCTTATTTAAACCGGGCGACAATATGCCCGCTGTGGGCGATAAACTATTTTGCTATTGTGTCAATTGATTTAACGACATTGCCGGGAGATAAAACAATGAACCATCAACAAAGCCCGCCGGGAATTTATCATATTTAGCACGCTTTGCGCCGCGAATCGTAAAATGATTACAATTGCGCGGATTCAATGAATCGTATTTAATCAAATTGTGTTTTTTAAGAAGGTAAGTCTGGAGTAGTGGTTGGACATCAATATCGGTATTCTAGAAAAAAAATGTTCACGTTGCAACGTTTTGCGGTCCTAAAACATAGATATTTTGTAAAACTCTTATTGGGTTATCCATCCTTTGCTTTTATTAGGCTGGGGAAATAGAAATCTAATTTTTTTACGTGATATTCAAGATTCAGTATTTAGGATGCTTCGGATTGTCCGATTGTCAAATATGCACCGTTTTGTTATATAATTTGTTCAAGTTTAACGGTAGCTTTACGATGCCTATGGCTTGGTCCTAATTGGCTCCTAGTAATCGGTTTTCGCAATCTTCTCTTAATCCCAATTTCTTATCACCCAGGAAGGTTCGAATTGCGAAAAAGGTAGTACTTGCTTCGTACCAGGTCCGGATTATATACTGGATGCATTATAAATTCCCACAGGCACTACAGACGTGTGTGGCCTTGCCTTGTCACACAACACCTGTTCTATTGGTCAATTCCGACCATTTCTAGTCAATCGTTTGCTTCAATCGGTCCAGTTGTTGACAGTAGAGATCTGAATTTAGCGTCTGGTCATATGGAAGCAACGCGTATTAAATTATTCCTTTCAAGTCCCGCCAAATACACAGTAGAACCTTCCTGTCTGTTAGTCCTAGTTTGGCCACCGTTTGAGCTGCTTCACCACACCTTGATCACTGTCGTTTTCTCACAATATTGTCGCATGGTCCATTTCTCATCACCAGTCATCATTCGTTTAAGAAATTGGTCGATTTCGCAGATGGAAATTCGATCGATTATGCTTTTCAGTGTTAATCGGTGAAGCATCCAAAGATCGGGCTTCTTCTTGAATTCAGCTTTGTTCAAATGGTTTGAAACTATGTTATGGTGGATCTCTAGCTTCTGGTCGATGTTACGACTACTGACATGTCGGTCCACTTCGAATATTTATTTGACACAGCGGCCCGGCTTGCATTTTCACCTTTATTAAAGAAAAACTCTAAAACGTACCGAATTTTCATTTTGTTCATTTTTAACATCCTGTAACTCGCGACTGAATGGAACAAACAAGAAACAAACCCATTCTTTGCCACTATCCTCCGTTGAGGATGAGAAAACCAGAATTTTGCAATTTTTAAACATTTATAAGTGGAAATTTTGAATTTTCTTCATGAAAATTGAATTCACAACAATTCTTTTATACAGACTTTTATTTAGCAAAAAAAACTTTAAATATAAAGAGTTATTAACAATAATTTTTACTAAATTAAATCGGGAAGCAATGAGTTAACAACGCCATAAACTTTGATCGATACTTAACGAAATATCAATCACTACAGCCAACTACCGATAATGGATTTCTTTTATCCTCATCCTATTATATAGATCGCCTCGTTAGATTAAATCCTGATGGTAAATTTACTGCATCGACAAACACCGACGTTCAAAAGCATAGATGACTATGTATTTGATAAACATAGATAGTTTTCGACCGATGATGAAAACATCGAACATAGATGTCTAGGCTGCGATGTCCCACCACCACTAGTCCGGAGATAAATAAAATTACGAAAAGCTCCCGCCCGTAGTGTAAGGATAAGTAAGATGAAATGTGAATAATTGCAAAATGCAAAGTGGAAAATGGAAAATGTTAATTGTCAGACATGAAAGCCGGCGCAGTTCGTGAATAGTTGACTGCCGCCCCCGCCCGCGTCGCAACTAATTACGGTAATTGCTTCTTACACGACGGAGCATATATTAAATTACCCTACTTAGACGTCAGGTCAAGTTAGGGTAAATCGCTTATGCCGCTAAGTGAATTATAATGCGCGCGACTTTGCCAGATACTTGCAATCTTACTATTGGGGCGCGCTGGCGATCGCCCCCACCGCGCGAGGGCGGTTACGGCGGCGGCTCAGTAATCGAATTCTCTCTGAGCGCAAGCGTCGCCTCGCGAATCTGTTACCGGAAACCTTTTACTTCGTCGCGCTAATTGTGGCGAAGCCCCCGCGATGCGCGTTTGACTTAATGAACGGCCCTCGGGCGGGTTAAAAATACGAGATTTATACGCGCTCCTAATTGGATTCCGCTGTTATGCCATTACATTTTTTTCGTGCGGCGGCGTATCGGGCAGCGAGAGCGGCGTTTGTCGTCGAAAGGCTTCGCGCGGGCGGAAAAACGTTGTCTGCGTGAAAATCCGATTTGTAATTTTGCTCTTCATTCGCGGTTGTCGAGATTTTATCTGGGACTGTAATCCGAATTGTAAAATGGCGCAACTATAATTGGAGTGGTTTTTTTGCCTTCGTTCGCGCTGGGAAATATTTAAATGCAATCGATTTTATTATCTGCCCTGCTCCATGAAACCGAACAAAAAACTTTACCGAAGCGAATGCTCGGCAAGTTCCTTCTAGAAAGTCGAGCGAATAGTTCGGGTTGTAAGCAAGGATTAGACAAGTGGTGTTTAATTAGTCATTAAGACACCGTTACAACGTCACATACAAGGCGGGAATTATCGTGAGCCAGGGAAATCGCGCTCGCACTATCGCAACGCACAAAGCCCGCTAATCATCCTGCGCCAGCATTGATAAGGAACCGAACGACCGCTATCGTAATAACCAGCTCTAATACAATAATACTATCGATTCAACCAGCCCGATTCCAACAGCTAATTTGGCAAAATTTGAATTTCGATTAGGCGTCGCTTAAAGCCAGCGTTAAAATTAAATTCTGTTTATCGCGTTGTTTTTTCCCAAAAACGCTTCATCCGGGATTAGTGCGCTCTGTTGTGTCTTCGCGCTGCGATGGAATTTTTCTCACGTCGCCAAAATTAAATGAATTATTCATTAATGGTGCAAAACGGCGGCGTCGTCGTCGATGCGCGCGGCAAATCCCCCGAAAAGCCCTAAGAATCCGCGCCGACTTCGAGTTACGGCCCATAACCGGCTTCCGGCGCGTTTTGTCAGGAAGCGCGATTAGTTCGCCGGTTAAGATAAGGATTAAGATCGGCGTCCCGACGCCTTCGCTTTCATTTACCGCGTCTGCGAGCGGGCGCCATTTGCGTTCGCATTGCAATTGCCCCGATCCGCCGGCGAAATCTACTCGCTGCGTCCGCAGCGTCTGTTATCTGGAATGTATAAATTTCGCTCGGCCCTTAAGACGTTCCAGACGTCGCCGTTTAGGGTTTCGGCGAAGGTGCGACACACGCGACGCCCCGACACTTGGCATGACATTGAACCCAGCGGTGCGGCGGCCGCGGGGCAGGCGGGGAAATTAATTAAACTTTTCGTGCCGCTTGCCAATCATAGCAGCCATACGTGCTGCAACCGTGCAAGCCTCGGCCGAACATCATAAGGGATATCATATAAGTACGAATACTGTCGGGGCACGAGAATATGCGATTACGCGCGTGTAATTGCTGTGCTTGTATAACATTCCCAGTTTGTAATAATCCGCGCAATTAGTTTGAAATTACATTAATTAATTGGAGTTAGATTGTATTCATTTAAGAAGCCCGGTTGGCGGGATTATATTAAATATTAAGCTTAGCAGTATTAACTATATGGGGCAAAATCAGCATATTTGCCACACTTTTCGTCAGAGTCTCCTAAATCGCAAATAAGTCTATGAATTCGATTTAACAAAAGGAAGTTGATATAAAGGGAATAAACGCCCGTTCTTGACCTGTTATAAGGTATACATTTTGTGAGGTTTAAGAATTTATTTTGTCCATAACTCGGATAACACTTGATTCTTATATGTTTCAACCTATTTATTTTTATTATATTAAAGCAAATATATTTTCTTTTTTTATGATCTACAAATATTTTTCTATTTTGTGACTAATTAGTTACGTTTACTATCCCTTTATTAGTATCTCCAGCCGGGGCGATCGCGTTTGAAGTTGTAGGGGGGTTGCTTTCATGGGAATTTTGTTTAACCTATAACAGTTTACAAATTCTGCTGGCCCGACGTGTTCCTTATATGGGGCATCTACTGTATATTTTTTGTCATTTTAATCCTGACCGATTTGGTAAATGCATGTTGTCTTGGCCCTGTAAATTGGGATACTTGCCTCATCAAATATTGACGTCTACAATCTAGTATAGTTGCCATGTTTCGTGGAATTTACAAAAAAATAAAAAATAATCAAGGTTTTTAAATGAACTCATAACCTATGCTAATTTAAAATCTGTATGTATCTGTAAGTAAAGTATATACACATTATATTTTATTGCGTCACTAATTTCCCACATAATTCGTGGAATTGTAGTTTTCCAAGCACTCCTTACAATAATCTTCCAGGGTACGACGTGAATTATTTGTACTGGCAATGTTCAAATCATCGTCATAATTGTACACTAATTTTTCAATGCTTGCACGGCTTGCATTAACGCGTGTTGCTAATCTTGCTAGCTGCAGCCAAAACATGTACGAACCACTAGAGCTCTGCACCTCTCAACAACAGCTGAGACGACTTCAAGGTTATTATTTAGTAAAAGAGCATAACCAGTATAGGGTGACTATCCTCGACATTAACTGAGGCAACTATACTTTTTGTCTCGTACAGTTGCCTGTCGAGTTTTATAAACAAATAAAAGACAATTCATAATAATCATATATGCAACGTGTTCTATATAAGCTAATGCATCTAATGAAGGAAAAAATTTTATTGAAATTACACTAATATTGCAAGATACAATACTTACAACATGCCCCGAAAAAGTTTCGCGACGTGTGTCAGATTTTCGCACACCAAAGAAAAACATGCAAATCTAATCCTTCATTTTCTCCAAACCTTATGTTAGAAAAGAAATTACTTTATGTTAACAAAAATCGCGGATCTCTCGAATGGCATGCATCCCAGTGTGACAACTATTTTTACCCTACAGCTAGCGCATGTCAATAACCAGCAAACTCATTTCCAGTAAAGCGTGAGCGAGAATGCATAAAAACTTAATAAAACTGACGAAGAATATAAGATGAGAGATTAACGAAAAGTCTAGGATTTCGGAGGTGTTAAAATATTATCACCCGGCGCGTGGATTCCACGGCAATTTCATCCTTGTGCATTATTAATTATTGATGTCGCACGTGCGCTTTATTTGTTGTAATAAGGTGCGCGATGAGAGGTGGCGAAGGCGGCGGAGCGCGCGAAATCTGGAGGTTTTACGAGCGCGAATAATGAACGAAACCGGGAATTGGAATAAGGAACGAAGATTCCCGAGCACACAAACACCTCAGACCCTCCTCCGACGAGACTCCTACGCAACTCTATTCTACATGCTAACGTACTTTGCCTCGGCGTGCCCTTTTCGGGGCGCCGTCTTCCGCTTTGTGACTTTGCTCTGCCGGGCGTGCTCGGGAAGAGCTTTCATCACAATTTTAATACAATCCCATTCGCGAGCATAATTTCAGGTCTCGCCCGCTTACAAGCGTCGCGTTGTGAATAACAAGCCGTCGCCGTCCAGGTATCTATGATACTCGATGTTTCAACGTTTTTCGGCTTGCGCAATGCGTGCGCGAACCGCCTCCACGCATGACAGAAGCCGGCGCTGTAACAGTAAATTTTCGCCGGATGCATGTTTATTTTTGCGAAATGCGCCGTCCAGCCGTGGCGTCGGAGTCGTAAATCCGAGGCGCCGTGCGAGCGATAATAAATCCAGTTTTTCGACCCCGGCGCCGTTCTTTTACGTGCCCGGGGGCGAGACTCGCTCGAAGCGGAAAAAAGCAACGAAATTATAAAACGTATTTCTCTGCTCCGGACAGAGGAATGAAGGTGTTGTGTGTCTAACTGAAATAATATCGGCGAATCTAATAAAAATGCACGCACATTCGTCATTGTCACGTGGAAGCGAAACAATAATTTGTAACGTTTCTACGCCTCTTGTTTTACATTCCGAATCTGAATCTACAATTCGCATGTTTTCCCTGTGTATTTTGTGTCTAATAATTAACGACTTTAATTAAAGTTTAAAATGGGGAAAACAATAGTTAAGAATTCCAATTAAAGACATCAATTTCCATTTAAAACTTTTGTTTGCGCGAACGCATTGTCTGATTACATTAAAACTAAGATGTTTTCCGTGTTCCAA
>JARRAA010011879.1:0-18629 GCA_030557295.1 Ecitodaemon sp. MM-2014 | reverse complement strand
ATAGTAATGAAAAGATACAATTTAGACCGTTTCCTAATTTGGACCTCTATTATGTCCAAAGATACATAAACTTTGTTCGATTTGCGATAAATATGTTAGCGGCGAACGCCGATGATGGCGCACGATGATGCCCGTTTCTGTGTCGAACACGCACAGATCCACCCTGCCACCCCCGAGCAACACTAATAGCAATAATACTAGCTAAACACACTAAACAACAAGCAAAGGCTTAAGCTGATGACGCGATGCACATGCAACGGGGGCTGGCAGATGAGTGTTCCTCGTCTCCATGCTCCAGTCACTCCCGAAGTCCGATCGCTAACCACTTGAGTCCATCTTGATTGGTGGTGGTATTGGTGGTGTACCACCGTCTCCGAGTTAACAAATATATTAACCCATATATCGGAAAGTTGATACTAAAAAGGCCAGCTGCGCTCACAGGGATAGATAATATCACAGGGATCTTATAGGCACATAAGTATATATAAGATCAAGGTACATTAATTAAATTGGATCTTGTTGAAATACTAGTAGAATACTGATTTATGCAAATAGTTCACGTAATTGGCAGATTTAATTGGGATATGGCATCATACCTGAAATCAGTCTCAACCCATGCAACTAACTTCAATCTTTTATAAATTGCATATTTTCAATAATAGTGCTTGCACCATTTTATTAGGACGGAAGTAATTAGCTGGCTGAGTTCTATAACAAGAACCATTACGGAAAATATCATTCAATTGTATTTGTCATTATTATTTGTCATATATTACTATGTTGCATATGGTATTACACAAAGGCACACACATCTGGGGTTTTCTTATCTTGTACTGGCTTTGAATAAAAGATTCACGTTCCGACCACCGAACTGAATGGATCGACTTTAAGAGTGATTCACGTTCCGACCACCGCACTGAACGGATCGACTTTAACAGATCTCTTGTTCCGAACACCGAACAGGGCAGATTTTCTCTTTAAAGTTAGATCCCAAAACGACCGTCGACCAGCACCATGCAACTACTTGCGGGCAGTTGAGTGATCACGCCGTGGAAGAGCTATCGAGAGAACCAGTGGAAGATTTTCACGGCCGGGATTGCCGCTCAGGTTAATTGGTCCTTCGAGCANAGATTAATAAAATGATAAACGGTTCCGAGCAGTTAGATGCGCGTATCTTGTTTATTTGACAAAGCTTATACTAAACAGAAATCTTGAACTTTAACTCTCGCTCATTTGCTCGACTCTTTCGCTCGGCTCTCGTGCAACGACTCTCGTACTTGGCTCTCGTGCCAAGACTGACCTTTCATCCTTTATTTCCTAAGAATCTAAACTCATGCACACCGACATCTGGCACCCAGCTTCCCACACTTTTACAATCGCATTCTCTCCGTCTAAGAACTAACTTAACATCTCTACACTTAAGTGTCCCTAGACTTAACTCTAAACACAAACACTCGCGCACCGAACACACTATCGTCACGATCCCACACATATATCCCAAGTATATATGCATATATAAAACTTTGCAAGTCTTAAATGCATTTATATATATATATATATCGGTCGCCTCTTTTGCATCCAATCAGGATTACTTCTCAATTGCTCACCCTTTAGTCAACTATTAGAACTAGTGCATCCTGCTCCCAACGAAGCCAAGCACGTGGGGCAATCGAGCAGATCACTCAACTATACCTCATTATTTTTGAACATGGTACTGGAGTTTAACAACTCTTTAAAAATATCTCATGGTCATCAGCTTTCTTTAATTCTGAACGGTAGATCGACACTTGATGTTGGACCAGACGAAAAGAAAAACGCCACAGGCATTTTCCATTTTACCTCATTACCGACCGCCATGAAGACTAAGGCTTGCGTTTCAATCTTGGGTCGGACTCCAACATTTTCGAAATCGTTAACACAGTCATTTCGGTTGTCATAACTAAAAATACACACATAGTTATATGAATTGATTATTATATTTTATACTCGAAGACACTCGCCGGCCGGCCGTGCTAGCATGCGGACGTGTCGCGGGTCCTTGTCCAGTGTGATATAGTTTCATCGTGTAGAAACAGTGTTTTTGACTGTGCCTGTGTTTCTGGGTATAGTTGTGGGTGAGTTGTGGGTCGGAGATTTTCCGGTGGAAATCGGAGATTTTCACGGATATTTGGGTCTTGTCGTCTAATGTAAGTAGGCTTAGGTTTTTATTGCCTATCCTTTTCTGTCACCTTTCTCTGTACCGGGTGTAAAAGATCGCTGCGAATGTACGTAGCGCATAGATAGCGACCACGCGATGCCTCGCAGTTATCTCGTACCGCGGTTTGCGGGTTACGCGTATGTATGTGTGTGTAAATGCACCGTTTTGTCAACAACGCGTTTTTACTCTATTTGGACTGAATCAGCCGCGAAATCCAATGTGTCAATGTACCGTGCCGATGGATGAATGGCTCTGTGAAAGTGAGTCGCGAACGGTGGCCTCCACGTACCAGGCAAACCGTGGTTGTATGTTGCCTTCTTATGGGTAAGGGAGCACTGCCCATAAGTAACCTTTATTTCTGCCCTTTTCGTGGGAATTGCATGTTAAGCGTAAACCCTAAACCCAATGAGGAGTCAACCTCACAAAAAAATGACGTGGCGTCCGGGAGTAATATTTGAGAAATAGTTGCATATTTGAGTGATAGTTGCAAATACTGCGAAGGGGGATTTATGAGGTGTTAAAATTCTCCGTTCGTAAACTGTGCGACGACGCCACACTCAAATCAATCACTTACTCCTCGCCATTTGCAGAATTAAAATGCGTCATGCCTCCGCTATTTAACAGTACCCCTTCAGCATCCTCAAACATTGCCTCCAAGTCCCGTCCCCGCGCATCACTCCTCGACGACCCCCACATAAGAGAGTGGGCGTTAAAGGCGTCAAGAAGCAGCCACGGTTGTGGGAGCTGTGGAATTAGTGCGTCCAAATCAGCTGAATTAAAGGGACGACCAGGAGGGAGATAGATGGAACAGATAGTGATGTTCAGCGGGAACGCCAAACGAATTGCTACTGCCTGGAGCGGTATTTGGGGAGGTACAGCAGTAGCCGTACAGTCCTTCCGAACCAATAAGGCGACCCCGCCCTTAGCTCGTCGGTCCCGTACGTCGTCCTGCCGGAAGCAATGGTACCTGTGGAGGCTAAAGTTCCGTGAGTCTATTAAATGTGTCTCCTGAAGGGCAACACAAAAAGGGGAGAACTCGTTCAGCAGAAACTACAAATGAGGCAGCTTTGCGACTACACCATTACAATTCCACTGTAGTATGTTCTCCATAAATTTTGGAATAATAAAAAAAGCAATAAATAAATACATTAAAAAAAATAATAAATTAAGACAAAACCACGACTAATGAAATAAAATAAAGACGTTAACAAACGGAGCTTCGGAGTCAAACGGACCCCTTCCGGTTCTTCGAACAGAGGGCTGGGATGCATCCAGTCCATCCGAAGAACCTCCAAGTACCGACCTTTTCCGTTTCTCCGCTGGAACGGAAGCAGACGCCACAGCCGGTAGTGGCGTGCTGGCTTGCGCCAGCGTTGGGGCAAAGATGACAGGCATCTCTGCCTTTAGAGCTTTGATGAGCCGGGGGACAAGCCCCTTGATCAGCTCCGCGGTATCCAGAGGGGGAGATGTTTTTGCCACGGTCGCGTAGGACACTAGCGCGCGATTGTCCTGAGGTATCACTTTTCGTTTTGCGTCAGAACACGATAATTTCTCCAGAACACACACTTTCTGAATCGATTGCTCAGTTTTAAAAACCGGGCAATCACACGATCTGGCAGATTGACTACCGTTGCAATTAATGCATGTAACAGGCTGCTGACACTGACTGCCCTCGGGGGGGCTTTGCCACAAACACACACTCGCTCGGACTTACACCTTTCAGATGTATGACCGAACCGAACGCAAGGGAGAAGGGATGAATTCGTGCACTGGAAGCGAATGAAAACCCGCTTTGATGCGCGCCGGTAAATCGGGTGTATTAAAGGTACACACGTGGAGAGGACTCTCGACCAACTCTCCTTGCGCGACTGAAGACGTCTCACCGCGATTTCGCCTTGACCTGCAAGATTTGCGACTATTTCGCCTAGCCTACAGTTTAGCAGATCACGGCAGTACACGACGCCCCTTGATGTATTGATGGTAACGTGAGGAGCGACCATTACCTCCATCTCCTGGAATTTCGTCATCCAAGGAGAGTTTTGTCTTGGCCCTTCGACGTCACCTCAACCAATAATCCTGCCCTTATCTTCTACACCGATTTAACGTTACCGATACGTTCATACAAAACATTGTGAATGAGGAAGGGGCTAATCCTAGAGAAGTATTCCTCATTCGACCTCTTAACGACGAGGAACAGGGATACGATTTGGCACTACCATTTAGACTTTTTGAATAACTAAATGAGTAATGGTGAGCGATTTGATAAAATTGGCACGTATTTGTGGCTCAACTAGTCAGGAATATGAAAGTACTTATGATCAGATTTAAAATTCCTATACGTATGTTTATTTTGGGTCCAAAAATGTGTATTAAATAACGTATATAGCGAAATTTTTACAACGTTAGTTCTCTTTGGCAGACGACTTGAACAAAAATGTAAAAATTTAAAGTGCATTGCGAGTTTAAAAATTGGACATTTTGATTGAAAATGAATTAATATGAATTGTAGGGGCATAAAGTTACAAAATATCCTTGATAATGTTTAGTTAAAATTAAATATACAAGTGTTAACCTTTGCAACGAATGTTGCAAACATTTCACTATATAATAAAATAAATGTGTCGAATTCAAAGATGTTGAAGGTAGTTTTAAACTTTAATTTTTCTAACGATGGTTATGACTTTGACAGTATCCAAAGGTCACAAGCGGTATATTTAATTTTTAACGGTTTTTATCAATCCTTATTTTATTCTAAGGAAATTTTATACATTTGCAGTGTCTTTGTTTAAAATTGGGTATAAACATGAAAAATAATTAATATAATCGCGCAAAATCACAACAACTCAGCAGTTCAGCAGGTTAACTTTCATTAACCACCTTGTTTTCCACCGCCGATGGAGGTTCAGTTGTCGTCTCTACCAGCCGCAGCACAATTTCCAGCCGCTTCCACGATCTCCATGAATTTCAGCCGCCATCGCACACCGATGAATTGAAAACCGTACATCTGGAGATATGGTATAAAAGGGACCACTACCGCCAACCCAAGAGATCAACGTGTAATCGACGCGATCCACCGCTGTTCGACTGAAGAGATCTTGCAACTATGAGCAGCAATCATGGCAAATACCGACACCTCCGTCAGCAGTTCTCCACTACGGTCCGTACCATCCACCGCTTTGCCAGGAAGCACCTGACTACGTCCAAGCATTCAGGAGCTTCCGTACTTCAATCGCAAGGACACAGAAATATGGTTCACTGTCACCAAGGGCATCTTTTACAGTGTAAGCATAACTTCAAGCCGCTCCAAATTCTCACAGGTACTAAAACACCTAGGTGACCAAGAATGCCAAGAAGTACGAAACGTTATACTGAACAACATGGTTGTACAACCATGCGAAACGCTAACGAGCGCTCTGCTTCTCAGTGTGAGCCAGGAAACGAAGACGCGTCAATTGCAACGGGGGGAGATGGGTGACCGGAAGCCATCGCAATTCCTTCGTTACCTGCGTAATCTGACAGGACCGAAAGTTCACGATGACATCCTGCGATCGTTATGGACCAGTCGATTGCCATTGCGCGTACAATCAATTTTGGAAACACAAAAGAGCAATCTGCTCGACGAGCTAACAGCTGCGATTCTCGACTCAACACCGACGCCAAAAATCGTGAGCATCGACATTTATGCCACTGCACCAACTCGCTGACATATCCTGGAAGAAATAAGCTCACTGTGCAATGAGGTTACCACTTTGCGCACCAATGGCTCTCAATATCGTCACCGAAACAGTTACCGCGCACGATCAATTAACTCTTGATTGCAACGTAGGAAGTTTGAACAGTGTTGGTACCATTACAAATTCGGCAAAAAGTCAATGCCACCGTGTAACTTCGGGCAACAGGGAAACGACCAGCACGGCAGTTCGTAAATTCGGCCGACTGCCGTGTCACCACACACCGATTATTCGTGACGGGCGGAGTATCATCTGTACGTCTTCTCATCAACACCGGTGCAGATTTGTGTGTGTATTCAGTGCATCTTCTCCCAGGCTGCCGCACAAAGACTGACTTTACCCTCACCGCCGCCAATAGTTCAACCATGGCTATGTATGGAACAACTACATTAAACTTTAAGTTACGTTTATGACTAGATTTCACGACATCATCGTCATGCCTTTCTCTGAAGAAAGTAGGTACTGCTTTATTGCTATCGAGAAATTTACCCGGAGCCGGAGACATTTCTAATGGCAAACCAAGAAGCAACTACCGTCGAACCTCTACGATGAATGGATCTGTCGATTTCGCGTACCCGCACGTGTCACAACGGGCCAAGGATGACAGTTCGATCATCAAGTATCGCACATCAACCCCACAGAACACATTTATAGAAATACACTAGATAAAGTTCATTTAAATTAAATATACAGCCGCTGACTTTCGGAAACCTTCATCGTGTCTAATGTTCGTGTCTAATGTTCGACTGTTCCCCCTCTGAAATAGTCGCCATAAAATAATTCTGTTTACAAATTGAAACAAAAAACCAGCGAAACAAAAACAAAGGAGTAGCGATCACAGCCAACTCGACCGACTCGACACGTGTCTCGACCGACCCTACATCTTATATGTAAATATATAGAAAAAAATGTTAGTCGTATTAAAACTCCGAAACGACTGGACGGTGTTTTTGCCAAAATGTTCATTCTGATGCATGGAATATCTAAACGCAAAAAAAATTTCAAAAAATCCAAAAGGAAAGGAAAGAGAAAACGTGATGCATATATGAAGTCGGAGAACGGGCCCGCTCGCGGCGGGTTGCGCGATGCGGCCGGTTACGGAGTGCAAAGAAGAACAGACGATTGCCATGGCGGCACATTTTTTCCGGTATAGGAAAACTTTTCGTTTTAGAAATTTGAAACTCCGGGTCCCTTTCAATTGGTTATTTTATTTTAAATATTGCTTTGATTCTTTATTAAGAATAGTTTAAGTTATTTGCAGTTATTGTACCAAGCGCATCAACATTTTTTGTAGTGCGCCTGGTCCCGTGATAAGTATACTAAAGTAAAGATTAAAAATGTTTCGCTACGTTTTTGTAATGTCTGGA
The DNA here is from genome assembly GCA_030557295.1 of Ecitodaemon sp. MM-2014. Lineage (NCBI taxonomy): Eukaryota > Metazoa > Arthropoda > Insecta > Coleoptera > Staphylinidae > Ecitodaemon > Ecitodaemon sp. MM-2014. The sequence goes on along the minus strand of JARRAA010011879.1, from coordinate 11,334 downwards.
CTATTACAAAACTGTAATTTGGTAATTTTATATAGCGTGTAAAAATAATACAAATTTTGGAACGGACAGGTTGAACGGGAAGGTAGAACATGGAGTGAGCCGGGCGGGCAGGTTGGAACGGGAATTGTCGATTTAGTAAATATTTGTCAAAAGCAAAAAATGGTTTTTGGAGCGAGTATCGTTAGTATCATAGTGATTGGCAATTATCTGATATTCGGCAAAGAGTATTTGTGTTTAGTGTTAAGTCTAGGGACGCTTAAGTATAGAGACATTAAGTTTGATTGTGAAAGTGCGGAAAGCTGGGTGCTAGATGTAGGCGTGCATGAGTTCAGATTTTTAGAAAAGAAGGGATGAGAGGTCAGTCAGACAGCATGGAAGATTACATGCGACACTCATGCGCAATCCATTTTTACCACTGTCCTAATTTGAGGGCAAGAAAACCAGAAAAGTTTTTGAAGCATTTCTAAGTTGAAATTTTCTATTTTCTTCACGGAAATCGATGAAGATATTATGCCCTACAGGCTCTCTAATTTTTGGATCCCCATTTTGCCAAGTTGTCTTCGGGTGCTCTGCGAACCTGGAATAGCACCGAATCGTATTATTAGTAGCCGCAAATTTACAGGACTATAGACCTGATAACGAAAATCAACTTCATTTTGACTTCAATATATTTGCTTCAGCGTTTTCGTTATTACTCTTGTTTAAATAATTTCTAATTGCAAAAATAGGCAAGTGCACAAACTCAGCCGAAAGCATGTTTTCGGCAAAATAAAAACTATGTTATTTTATTTTTATTTATTTTGTATTAATTATCGTGGTTTGGATTAAAATAATTTTGTTTCGTTCACTTCGAAACTTCGAAACGAAAAGGCCCGAGAACTGGATACAAGGAGCATTTTTAGATGTGCACGAACAGCAAGTACTTAACATCGGGAAATTGGTGAAATTATCTCATTTGAAAAAAAAAAACAGAAATATAGGTATCATTGGATTATATTTCCGGAAAAATAAATGCGTTCATAGACAATTTATTGTTCAGTTATTTTAAGAAGGGATACAAATGTTACAGTAGCCTCCACAGAAGCTTCCAAAATTATATGCAAAATTGTTGCATAAATGTTATGAAACAATGTCTTTTCTTATACACAAGCCGGTGTCATAAATTTGACAGGAGTAATAAGCGACCATATGAATACGACCAATTTGCCGTTCTTATTATAACTGTCAACCAAATTATTATTTGTGAGTGGGACAGAAACGGAATGAGGGAATGAGATAAAGTAAACTCACCCTCGCGACCAGATATAATTATACCAAGAATTAGGATGACCACCATAATCAGTGAAGCGGAAGCCATGTTATTTTCTGGTGTTAACTGGAGCAGCAGATTAAATTCAAGAACTTGGTGAATGGGTTGAACTCAGAATCGGCATTTAAATACAGTTGAACTTAAGCGTAATAATAATTACAAGTTTTTCCTTAAAACACGATCCAGAAATAATGTTGGTTGCAAGTAAAAATCAGAACAATTAAATTAATAAGACCCATATTTTGGCTACATTCGTGCTATCCAGCTTTGAATTTTATTTGTGCTCCATTAGAAAGTTGTTGGACCCCATATGAGATATAAATGGGAACCCTTTTAAGCCATTCTTTACCACTGTCCTCATTTGAGAACGGGAAAACCAGCATTTTTCGAATTTTAACGTAAGTCTTTGAAGCGTTTCTATGCGGAAATCTACTCCACAACTATTCCTTTATCTAAGCATTTCTCTTTAAAAAACTTTAAATGTTAAGAATTATTAACAATAATTTGTGGGGAGGCGATATTTTTTACGAAATGAATTATAATGAGTTATAATATCAAATTTTAACTTTTCTAAATCATTAATTTATTTACAGTTACACAAGCCTGTACCTGCGTTGGAGGATTTGTTGGTATTGATTATGTTGCATTTTGCCAACCGTATGTGGGGTTATATGATTGTGTAAATGCTTGTGCATTGTTTGGCACATTTTACAAGTATTTTTAGAATTGAAACCGTTGAAATAAATATGTTTCACTGATTTCAAGCATGTCTTAAAAAAAAACCTTATGAATTTGTCCTGTAATTATTTGTTTCATATATGTTATAAAAATTGCTATTATTATGCTATTCAGGTAATTATGAGAAATAAAGAAGGAAATCCCAAATTGTTCAAATTTATAATTGGGAAACAAAATGTTGTTCCATATATCATGGTTTTGATTGATAGATCTTGAAAACTGGCTTACAATTAGCCGATTTGCCTCAGATAATTTCATGAAATCGCATACATTTTGTATTAATTTGTGTTATATTGTTATATTTTCGTTTCGTATCCTATCTCCGATATTACGAATAGACTAAATAGTTGAATTAATTTGCAATAGCAATTGCACTTACTTGTCAAAAGTGTAAAAACATCCATCGAACATCGATGCTTTTTTCTGCTTACATGGGTAGTTGTCAAGACAAGTCACTTGAATCGCCAATCTGTTCCAAATCATTACTTATAAAGTTTTTCCACATTTATTCATCTTAAGTACATTATAATAAAACAATACAAAATACACAATATATACATGTTATAAAGGGGTTGATACACAGAGTACGAATACTGCTAACAGGTTTACATTATTTTTTCGCGTCAAGATTACACTGGCTGGGAAAAACTACTAAACTCTAACGTATAAAATTGGAACGAAACAAAATAAAAAGGCAAAAATAAAACAAAAAGAGTTTAAATAAAATAAAATTATCAATACGTAGGTAATAACAGTACCGTCTATAACTTTAACAATTATTAGGTTATGACACGTGCAGTCGTTAAGGTGCAAAGGTGCAATGGGAGATAGTGCTCGTGGGGTGCAAACAGAAAGAGTGCAAGGGGGAGTAAAGAAAAAAAATCAAAATTTGGTTTAAAAACGACTGAGCGAAACAAAAAATACAAAAATTAAACAGTGCATCCTGTGAGACGTGAAGAGATAGTGCAGAGTGATACGATGATTGAGTTTAGAATCACTATGAATTGCTAAGTTAAGGTTAGGCTGTTGAGTGCGGGTAATATTAGCAATACATACAAAAAGGCACATAGTTACTGATTGCTTGTTGTTGCTAAAGTCAATTGCTAGAGACTTCCAGACTTCACATTTGGCAAAATGAACGTCGTTTTGAACGAGCGTGATGTTCTTCTTTACAATAATTAATAATTGATTGGGACCTATTAAATCCACAGCCTTTGTTTACACCGTTGTTTTCTTGAAGTCTGTCTCGATGTCGTATTCTGGCTCTGGACCTACATTAGTGTCATAATAGGCGTAGTCATAGCTAACGTTCTTCTCATTGCTGCCTGGAGGTGGCGCAGGTTTCGATTGTTTTTGTTGCTGTTGTTTTTGATTTTCATTGTTTTGTGGCTGAGTTTGATGTTGCTGTTGTTGCTGCTTTTGCACTTTCTGTGGTTGTTGTTGGTGTGGTTTCTGATTCTGATTCAAATTTTGTTGTGGTCTGGATGTCGTCACTTGTTTAGTAGTCTTTGGATAATTTTCCGTCACTCTGGTGCTCCCGCCATTGTTGTTGTTATTGTTGTTGTAACTATTGGCGTTAGTTGAGAATGGCCTTGGGCTCTCGCTATAGAATGGTTTCTGAGTCGTGGCGATGGAAGTCTTTTTGGCATTATTCTTTGCCAACTCATTCCTGCTGCTGGCAATGTTTTGACTGTGAGCCGTCTTCAAGAATTCATCTTCTTGTGTGTTTCCTTGGTTACCATCGTCGTAATGGTCATATTTAGGGTTGTATGAACCGTCATCATATTGGGTCTCGTCGAACCTGTTGGATCTGGTGATTGGGGTAGTCGAGGAGACTTTGGGTACAGTTGGAGTGTATTGAGTGAACGGAGTGGTCTTAGCGGTGGAGGTTTCCGATGCCCTGTTGTTGTTATTGTTGTTGTCCAAGTTCTGGTTAAGACTTTGAGAGAACTGATTAGCGAAAGGTCTACTGAAATGGTTCGTAGGGTTGAACGCCTGAGGTGTAGATGGTGGGGCAGTGAACTGAGTGGTTGATGGTTGGTTGTTCTGCTGGTTGTTGTTATTTCCTTGATTGTTGTTGTTGTTGTTGTTAAACTGTGGTTTAATCTTCTGTTGCTGTTGTGGTTGCTGCCCTTGGAATTGGTTGTTAAACTGTTGGGCATTATTAAACGGCGTTGTCTGCTTGTTATAAAACTGCGTCTTCGGAGCGAATGTCGTTGGGAAAAATTGCTCATTCTTAGTGCTACCCTTGGTGTTAGGGGTAAACGTAGTTGGATAACTTTCTTTGTTCACTTGCTTCACCTTGATCTTTGGAACATCGTAGTGTGTATCGAAGCCATTGCTAGTGCTAACTGTAGAAGGTTGGGTGTGTTGATTCTGGTTCTTGAACGGTGCTGGTTTAGCCTGAGTGGTCTGGAACTGCTGTTTGTTGAAAGGTGCTGGGTAGTTCTCAGTCTGGGATTGGGTAGTCTTCGGGCTGTAGGTGGTGGGGTTGTATTGTCCATTATTGTAAGTGGTTCTCTGTTGTTGTTGACTTTGACGGAAAGGAGCTGGGGTGCTCACAGCAGCTAAGGGGGTAGTCTGACGGAAGTTGTCAGCATCGTTGTAGTTGCGATTCACGGGACGACGTTGAGAGTTACGTTGACGGAAGTTGTTGATGGCCGTGGAGTATTGCTCCGGGTTGAGGTTAGCAGTAGAGGCCGAAGAAGGCGTTTGGGAGGATGGACGAGATGTAGTGGGGAAGCTACCAGCAAAGTTGTTGATGAAGCCAGTTGGACGGGTGTTACGTGGGGTCTGAGTTTCAAAGTTGTTTGGAGTAGTCTGAGATTGAGTGGAGGGCTGTTGTTGGACAGTGGTGGCTTGTTGTTGCCTAATATGTTGAGGCCTTTGGGATTGTTGCTGCTGTTGTTGTTGTTGGGGCCTTTGTTGTTGTTGTGGTTGTTGTTGTTGTTGGGGCCTTTGTTGTTGTTGTGGTTGTTGTTGTTGTTGGGGCCTTTGTTGTTGCTGGGGTTGAGGAGGTTGAGGTCTGGGCTGGGTTTGGAATTGTTGCTGTGGTCTTTGTTGCTGCTGTTGCTGTTGTTGTTGTTGTTGAGGTCTCGGTTGCTGCTGCTGCTGTTGCTGTTGAGGTCTCTGTTGTTGTGGTTGTTGTTGTTGCTGTTGTTGTTGAGGTTGAGGAGTTTGTTGTCTTTGTTGTTGCTGTGGCCTCTGTTGTTGCTGTTGCTGTTGTTGTGGCCTTTGTTGTTGCTGTTGTGGCCTCTGTTGCGACTGTTGTTGTTGAGGCCTGTGTTGCTGCTGTTGTTGTTGTTGCTGCTGCTGCTGTTGTTGTTGCTGCTGCTGCTGTCCTTGATTCTGTCCATCAACTGGCCTCCTCTGTTGCTTCCTAATCAACTTCCTCTTCTGGAAGTTGTCTCTATTCTGATTGGCATTGACATTGTCATCTTCATCGTCATCGTCAACCTCTTTGCCTCCGTTGCGATTGTTAAAGAAGTTGGAGCTGCTCGAAGTCTTGAAGATATCCCTTTCACCATTATCCTTGTTTTGGTTCTGGTTATTGGGTCTGCGTTGGGATGGGGCTGCGTTGTTAAACTGCCTTTGTTGATTAACCCTTGCCGCTTGATGTTCCCTGTTCAAACGAGCATCGCCAGTTTCAGCGCGCTGCAAAGCAAAGGTCTCTTCCTCTTCGCCATACTTCACAGCCTTAGATTCGAACCCTGTAATACAACCACATATTACCAACTCCTGCCAATCTCAAATGGACAACAATAACGCATAGCTCATGTTAGCTTAAAGCTACCAGCACCATAATATTGCGCAATTGTATCAAGTGTCAGGTTAGTATCCACTAATATGGAATGTTAGGTTCAAATTATTTTGAATAATTGACAGAAGAGATGTAACTGGAGTTGTTCGTTGTGTGTTATGTTCTGTTGTTTGTTGAAGCTCACTCAACGTCCGCGGCTCGAAGCTCCTCGGCAACAAAGGCGTGTGTTAGCCACACTACACGTATACATACTGTGTGCATCATTTGTACCTGAACCGAGACGGTAAAGGTCGAAGTTATCGCTCGCGTAGTACAGCGTGGTGGCGTCGCAGTCGACATCGTCCCATTCCGCACAAATCTGATGGTCTTGATCAAAGGCGGTACCATTAGGACACAGGAAGCGGAAGTCTTGTACCTATCCAATCACCATCACAAAAGTTAGCTTGCAATTCAACTCTAAACCATAACAAAACATGAATCTCCACTTACGCCAATACCGGCTACTTTAACGCAAATATGGAACATCTGACATTGGGTCTGAGAATCCGCATAGTATCCGCCGAGGATCTTGTCGCGACACGTGAAATCCGTATCGGGCATCGACTCCAGACTATACGTTGGGTACGGGCGATTGTTTAAAAACTGAGCCGCCCCCCATCCCGCTACTAAACCTACAAACACACAACACACAACAATGTAAAATTCGATTTCTCCCCATCATCATAATGTCTAATGCATATTATCATTAATGCGCATTATAAATTAAAGTTACCGTATTGCCGTAGTTTGAATTTAAAAAATTTAAATATTTATTTCAATTATAAAATGATTGTAGATTATATTTTTTCATCTACTAGCTCGTTTTCATTATTAATTTAAATAGAATCGTGTGAAAAAGTCGACGGGTGCGTCCAACATACGCGCATGCGTGCGCCATGTAACATGGCGTTGCATAACCTCAAAGATTATGATTATAATGAGCATCATCCTCGCGCAGCGAAAGTGAAACGGAACGCTGTGAAATCCATGCGATTCTCGCGATTCTTGAGATTTTCGTGTATTATTCAACGCGACTAACAATACTTGAGTAACTCGCGAGTGACTTAAGTGCGGCCACACAATCATAACCACTATATTAACATTAATAACCACAAAACAAGTGGTAAGACAAGACATACTTCGATTCAATCGTGTTGTAGTTATGATTGTTGTAGGGTCGTGGTTCTGGTATTGCTTTTGGTTCGAAAGGATCTCTCGATGAAGAGAGGAGAGAATCGACCGGAAATGTCGTTCGATTGATCAGCCATTTTTGTGTTCTGTCGTTCTATCATTAGCGCACGATTCTTGTTTTGACAGCTTGTCTATGTCTAATTGTAAGTCTAAATCTACGCTATGCCTGTGGAAAGATTGTGTGCAATTATGTTACTAGAACGGTCGAAAAGGAAAGACGAGTGCGATTGCGCAATGCCGCGTACTCTCATTACTTTACATTACCGTGCATTACACCATAATGTGAGGATGCTTTTCATTGAAAAGAGCAGCGTTTGACTTTTACATAATCGCAATCATTTATTTATTAACACGAATCGTTAATTTATCGTTGTTATTTGCTTGTCTTGAGTCCCTACTTAAATCACATTTACTCACGTTTTCTCCGCCGTATAATTCATTACTTAATTATCCTAATTACTTGAATTACTTAAAAACCTAATTTTTAGTCTAGCATTTAAGTTGTTGTCCTTTTGTCTTAATATAAGTCGACTCCAAATAGTGCAATATCATGAGATATTTTGGCAATTTTCGAATGTCGCAAGCTCATTCTAATTCGAATTTCAATTCCATTCCGAGCTTAAGCGCGAGCCACGCCGCGTGGGAAATAATTTCGCACCGCGGCGCACGCGTTCATGTATAATCCATCATTTGTTTAACAACGTCGAGCCGCATCGCGTTCCATCGTGTTCTTCGCGATGCTGCTGGTCGGCGCGCAACGCCGCTAAGTAGATGCGCAGCGTAATTATGTCAAGGATGCGCGGCGCGGTGCGATTTTTCGTCTCGAGCCGGTGGCGTTCACATATTGCTCATGTTGCTCACTTTCGGTGTCTTTCGAATTCCGCAACGCGGTGAGCATTAGATGCGCCATAGTCTTAAGTCTGCAGCGCTCAGATCGTCGTCCTATGTTAGGCGTCTTGCATCGGGTTGAGAAACTTAATTCGAGTATAAACGTCACAAATTGCTTCATTACTGAATGCTGTTGTGCAATTTGTTAATAATATTTATTTCCACATCGATTTGTGGAGTCAACCAGCTTAATTAGTTTAATTCGGGGGAATTTAGTTACTTAAGTAATAATTTAAGTCTAAATCGTACTTCTTAAGTTACTCTTTATAACATTTATATTTAAATTTTGACTTTAAACTTCTGAACTTACAAACTTCTTACAAATCTCACCACTTTATGTTAATTTATTTTTGCCTTTTTACTTAGGTAACTCTCTTAACATCGAAGAAAGGTAATACAACACCCATTCTCCTTCCATCTCTCGCAGCTCTTTTCACAAATCCTCTGATGCATTCTTTCAATTTCCCAATCTCTCGACTTGACTTAACACTCTAGAGATTTACTAGAAGCGGCTTCTCGCTTCTGGTAAGTAAGAAAAGAAAAAGTGAAGTTGTTGCGGTGCGTTGCATAAGATTGGTAGTTGGTAGCGACTAGCGACAAGACGCAGGCGCAGATGAGAAATAGGTAATCTACATACCGATCGCAGCACTTCGGCGAAGAGATTATATATTTGCGCGATTTTGTAAGCGCCTCACTTCTTACAGAAAAATTGCACATATTTTTGGTATGTTACGGTTACTAGGACAGTGCAAATAAAAACATTATGTAACCTGGTCATTTGGTCAGAATATATTGCGAAATATTGCAATTTGATTGCAGTCTTTTGGTGAATTTGAAATATCCGGTTCAAAGAAAATAAAGTAAGAGCTGGAAATGTTATTTTGTATTTGTTTTCATTAATTAAACATGTATATCTTAGAGATATCCGATTCGAAAGACAATATTATGAAAAGTTTAAAATTGTAGTGTTTTTGTTACATCACTATTATTTCTAGTTTATGCCTTAATTTTTTATATTATCCGAGTCAAAGATATAAAATATTCGGTTCGAAGGACTAAAATTTATGATAAATTCTTCAAAATATTTATTTGAGAAATTGGTTTTGACAGATATTCTAAATTTTTCAATTTCGTTGACTGCAGTTCGAATTATGAAAATAATGTAAGAGCAATCAAAATTAATTGCCTTTATTATGCGGCTCGAAGAATTAAAATTCAAATTAAAAAGTTACTTGCATTCCAAAATCTTGATATACTACAAATACTGATAATCACACAAATTGGACATTCAAACATTATTACTATCATTTTATATAAAAATAACATTTAAGGCATTTTCGCTAATCTATTATTTCTATTGTCCGGTTCACATGACTAACATTAAATAATTTCATCTCTATGTTAATTAGGTATTATAGTCCTATTATATCAATACTAGTAAATATCCGGTTCGAAGGTACACATATCATTCCATTCCAGGGCCAACACTCTTTCCAATAATTACTTTAAGTTGTCTTAACTTACATTTTATGTAACCACGTTAACCAGCAGTAATAAACTGAACGAAAATAAACGCTATTCAATTCTCTTGGCAAATTTCTATCCGCTACTGGTCCATTACGATGAGGTATAATTAAATATTTGAAAAATTGTACGTTACCATACTTAAATATCGACTCTCGTTATGATTTTATTTTTAATTCTAGACATTAAGCGAGGGTAATCCACTTGATTGAATATCCGTGTATCATCTTGTAGACACTTTGGTATTAATTTTACTTAATTTCAGTTTACGCTTTGGCGACGCAATTTTAAGAAGTGTTAGAGATGTGTACGGCGTACTCACCTAAAACAAGCAATACACTAACACCCCTCATCGTTGCAAGTCACTGAGAGACTGAAGCACAAGACGAATTCTGCGAACGCATCTCGATGCGCGATGCGCTCAGGTGAAAGGATTGTCCTCTCTTCCTCGCGCGTCTTCGCCTAGGATCTTCTAGATTCTCTAGGCCGTGCCTCCCACCCGCCATCGGGCTGTTACGTGCAAATGTGTTAATATCCGTGGAAACGCCATGCGGTTCAATCTTCGCACGGTTGTGCCGACCGAGAGGTCCGCAGAGTAGTAGGATAGGATGGAGTACAATAATGAAAGCAAGAGTTGGGCTTTGGTTCAAACAAATAATTTAATTCGAAAATTATATTTTGACTTGACTCACTCGGTTTACCTTTAACTTGAGTTTGAGTAAGGTTTACTGATTCATTTAGCGTCTTCGCGATTAGCTCCAGGATCCGTTTTGTTGATTTTCTCAGCGCAGCAAAGAGGACGGTTCGTTACTTTAAATGGCAAATGTCAAACGATGAGAGATAGGAGAAGAAAGCTTTTAGTTGTGATTTATGCGTTTTTTTCTTTAATTAATTTATTACGGCTTGTTACCAAAGCGCGCCGAAAAGAAGAAACGACGCATGAAGAAGAAAGTTTAGTGTTTGGACATTTGTTTAATTATTCTCCGTAATATGTTTTCATGTTTGATATAATTGCGACATATCCGGTTCGAAGGACTTTTATTTAGAGATTGTACCATTCCTAATTGGCAATGAAATTAATTTTCATTAATAATTTATTGAAATGCGAGAGATTTTGGCCGTCTTTATTCCTTATCTTAAGGATAATATTTGTTGACAGGGGTTTGATTCTTGTTGGTATAATCTTGGAACTGCGTTTTTGAATATTATGATGTAATGAATGCGTTGAAAAGGATATTGGTTGACAAAAACTCAATATAAACTATTTGCGCTCATTTATCCTTATAAGGCTGGCAAAGTGGAGTCTGGACCTCCTTTTAAAAGAAGAAGCCCCAGGTTGTAATATTTATAATCATTAGTCAATAATAAATCGATAACTTCAACCAAAGAATCAATCACGGAACTGTCGCATTATAATATTACATTTCGACCATCCATTTTCAATGACTGTTATCGCGGAAACGATTGTGGCAAATTTTATAATAATATATAATAATATTCCTTATTTTACCGATTCTAATGGATTTCAAAAGCTAATTTTCTTCTCTACAACCCTGCCGTCTTCATTTGTGAACATTCGTAAGGCGGTACACAAAACCAAAGTCTACGAAGTTTACGAAGATTGAGACAGGTAAATTTTTTGAGGGTTGAAGAATCCGCATAATAATGATGTTGTAAACGGGCAAACGGACAGAATAAATTAACAAATAAAATTTAAAGCGCTTTTTTCTTCATTTAATTAGTAATTAAATAGCACGGTCCGTTTGGAAATTTAATTCTGATTACAGACATATATAGTTTGACGCAGATCGGACAGTAACTTTTTGAAATAGTAAACAATAACGAAACTGAAAAATGCTATAAACATCCGACCGATGAATATAAG
>JARRAA010011794.1:0-10400 GCA_030557295.1 Ecitodaemon sp. MM-2014 | reverse complement strand
TGCAGAAAAACGCCGAACGCTCGCCGCCGCGCGTTTTTAATATCGCGAATGAAACAATGCGCGCCGACGAGCGCGCGCGCGCTTTCCCGCACGCTGGGTGCAGTTGCGCGGCGATGATTTAGGAACGCGCGTCGCGACCGCTCGCGGCCGCCTCCTCGTCGCGTCGCGTTTATTTACGCAGCGAACGCAAATTCGCGAGTGCAGATTAGACGCGCAAACATCAGCGAGCGACGGCCGGAATCGAGGCGGGCGCTGGAAAGTTTTCAAGACGCGAAATAAATCAAACGCGGGCGGAGAATGACGACGCGACTCCGCGCTACAATCGCAGCCGGCCGTATCGAGCAAGTGGGAAAATTGCGCGCGCGCGCGCTCAAAAAAAAAAACGAGCGCGAGTCGAGATAAGCAAAAATGAATAGAGGGCTCGTGGCTGTGCGCAGTCCTCTCGGCCCCGTCGATGAAAAGGATTTTTAATTAAGCGGGCGAAACTCACGAGGCGCGGCGGGACGGCCGCGCTCGCGAAGCAGCGCGACCTGCTCTGAAAACGCCGCCTCCCAACTTTGACAGCGCGTTTTCGCGCATCGACAAAGAAGCAAATGCAAAAACAACCCCCTTCAAAAGAAAACACACGCGCGATCCTATGCAAAAGCGTGGAAGCCCCTTGTTTTGCGAAGCTCCACGAGTCATTTTATGCGATCAGTCATCTATGCGAAAACGAAGCGTGTTGCTACACGCCTTTTATCGCAACGAACGTCGAGGTTTTGCCCTAATTATTGCGTAGGTCGCTCGCGGAGAGATAATTCACGGAGCGCCTCCGCCGAATCTCCGCCCTCGGATTCATCAGGGTCGGGCCGCGCGCGCAAAACTTGAATCGCGCAAACATTCGAAACTCGTCAAACAAATTCGATTAAAGCATATTCGCACATTCGCAACAATTTCGCAATGCTAGATTAGGCACGCAGGACGGGCGCGCGCGCGCGGCCTAGTGCCGCCTAATCGAAATTCAAATTCTCCCCCTCGCTCCGGCACCCTCGCCGCGCTTAACGTGACAAAATGGAAATATGCAAGAATATGAGGTACGCACACTCATCCTCGGCGCGTAGTGGAGTTAGTTAGATAAACTTGGGAAAGTTTCGCGCGCGGTTGAGGCGTCCGACGACGGGGACGACGTCGAGGGCGGCGGATGAACCGCCTCGGGGGCTCTCGAGACGTCGCCCGACGCCGCGCGCGCGCCCCATCCGCCCTAATGTGACTTCTTGCGAAGCGCCATCCGCGCGCGGAGGGTGTGCGTCTAATAGACCGAAAGGTTTCGAAGTTTCTAGTGGAAACTACCGCCACCCGAAGTGATACCTTTTCAGACCTTGAAACTCGCGCAAGTCGGAACGCTGCAAAAATAGATGACCATAGCGCGGTGGGGGGCGGCTTGCGGAGCGCTTAATGCTGCGAGATCAAAAGGTAGCCGGGATTTTGGACGGTAACTTATAACGGTTTCGTCGCGAGTATAGTGTGGCTCCCGCTGGAAACCCGCCAAGCATGCGAAGCCTCGCGCGCAAAATTCGCTCGGCGCGAATTAGGACGAAGCGCAAATTCTGCCACAATTCACGCTGCTCAGTGCGGGAGAATCCTCGGCTCCTTCGCGACGCTCAGATCAAGGTTCGAAGTCAAAGTTTCCAGCGCGAAATGAGATGCTCTGCTCGGTACCAGTTACAAGACCACGGTGTTTGCGTGCCGGACAGTGCGCAACGTTCGATGCACATGCGAAAGCGCACTTACCATTCGTCCCGAGGATCCGGCAGGGTGCGATGCACGCTGATCATGTCGCTCACGTACTGATTGAAAGCGTTCTTCACCCAACCGTCGTCCACCAACTTCTTGACGTCCTCTGCGGGAGAAAAGCATGTCGTCAATAAACGTCTCATTTTAGCCGCTCCGGCGCGCCATTTGGCAAATCAACGGAAAACATCGAAAATGCGAACGCGCGCCCGGAAGGCGACTCGCAACCGGGATAAAGAGTTATGAGGCTGGCCGGAGAGTCGCGGACTTAATCAAAATGCAAATTAAAATTTCGCTTTCATCCCACATCTCTCTGCCTCTGGCGGCGACGCCGGGGCACGGGACTCCTCCTCGACGACCGGCTAGTGTTCTAGTCGTTGGAATAAGTGAGCTGTTCGAGATGACTACGCCGCGCCGACCGCCGGTGACGTTGACGTCCCCAAAGTATTAACTTTTTCTAGAGCATGTACTCAAGACGCGAAAAAAGTTTCTTCGCTTTAGAATTAATCAGAGGGCAAACTTCGGGAGCGTACGTCGGGTCAACCTCCGGTTGTCGAAATACATATGATAAGAATAATACGCGAGATGCAATTACGGATGAAGGTGATTCGCTCGGTTTGCGATATTGGAAGACACATTCGTTATCATTTGGGGAAAACCTTTCGATTGGACTTTCTGGAAATTGTGTTTAGAGGTCCCGGTATATCGGCGCGGAACAGCGGCAAGGAAAATTGCTTCCCACACTCGGGATTAGGGCCGATAGTAGTCTCACCACAGCCGGCTTGCGTCATGGAGATGCGGCGCCTGGCTGACTGGGAAGCCAGCGGACCGCCGCGAGAGCCGCCACCACCAGGGACCCCACAAAATACGCCAAACCCACAAGCGCGCTCCCGAGCATTTATTTTTCCGCCGCCGGCCGGAAAACGCAGCGAGCGGACCTAAATTCTCGGCGGCGCCGCGAGCCCATCGCGCAATGGACAGATTGTCTCACCTGGCAGCTTCTTCGGCAGGATGACGGGCTTGCCCAATTCGCCGTGGCTGCTCCCGTCGTCGGGCGGTTTGATGACGGCCTGCGACTCTTCGGCGGGCTTGTTCCTGGGCTTCGGCAGCGGCTCCTCGCGCCCGATCTCGTTCTCGTCCACGACGATCTCGATGGACTGCGGCGGCTGGTTATTGGGCGGCGCCTGCTGGAGCGGCAGGGCGATCGGATCGCTCTGGTTCTCCGAGTACAAGAGGAACGCTATCGTGAACCACGCCGTCGAGAGCACCACGATCAGCTTGATCAGGAAGGACCGCCTTCTGGTGAGTATTCCCATTGTGGCGGCGTGGCACTGACACTTCAGTCACTCAAAGTCACCCACCGGCCGCTACGTACACCTGCGAACGTGCGTGCGCGCTCGCGGATCGCTTCCTAAATTAACGCAGACGCGAGACGCCTAACTGCTCATTACCGCGCGCTCTCGGTGCACTCGTCGAGCGCGATAAGAAGCCGTGCGCAACCACCGCGATGTCAACTCGACGTTCGCATGATATGTGTGATACTCGAAAACGTACGCTGATATTACGACGTCGCTATCAGTGTCAGTGGCGCTAGCGAGCGCGCGCGAAGCGACGACGCCGACTGCAGCCTCGCCGTCGACGCGCGACGCGATCTCTCCGGCGACGATCTATCTATCGACGAGCGCGAGATGCCTAATTGGATCCCACCTGCGCTCTCATTCCAAGCCGACGCGCCGCTGCTCTCTCCTCGCCGTGTCTGATATGTGCTGCTCGTGATCGCCCGGGCGGGATATCTCATTCCTGAAACAGGCAAACAAACATCCGTTAGATTTAAAACGCGCGTAATCGCAAAACGTTTCTGCGATAACGGCGCGCACCTTGAGTGCGCCGACGTGCACTTTTTACATTGAATATTTCCATGTTACGCGATAACCGCGCGCGGCGCACGTAACAATTATTTATTTCGCGCCATAACCTTGGCGTCAATCGTCGGGCGAAAAACCTGCGCGTCGCCGAACGCGAAAATCTCTCGAACTTCATGAGGCGGTTCGGCGTGAAAAGCGGCGCGCAAGGAAATTTCCTTCTCGGCATTGCATTTTTATTAGCTTGTACTTTACATTCATCGCCCCGGCAGTAATCTATTACGCCCGTTCGCTTTATTTATTATTCAAGAGAGCGCTCTCCGCGCGCAAAAAAGCGCGCGCGCGCCAGTTTTCGGCAAGATTGCCTCTGCACTTTTTCACTCCGCGAAGAGATTACCTCGCTTCGCACCTCGGCAATATTTCTCTAAACGTTTCAATTTTGGCCAACGTTAGATTGTTATTTTCGGTTAGCTCGGATTGCCGCGGCGGCGAGATTGCGTGCGCGGCGCGCGCGCGCCGGCAGTATATCAAAGGAATTTACCCTCGGCTCGATCTTTTCGCGGGGGAGGTCATGCGCCCGGCCTCGAACCGCGCTGCTTCGAAGCGTCGGGATGCGCATTACGCGGCGGTCGCTCGCGTGCTTTACGACTTTCTGCCCGTCCACGCACGATTGCGAAATCGCCGCGGCGCGCGTGCCCTTTCCGACGTCGCGTGCCGACGCATAACGTCGTTCGGTCTAATGAATTCGGCAACGCGCGCCGGCGATTATTGCGCGAAGAACAATTAAGACGCGGCATCGCGATGCGCTCCGATGAGGTAACGTCGATTGCGTCGACGCGGCGCGTCGGAGCGGCGCGGTCGCGCGGCGCATAATTGAGTTACGAAGCGCACGATTCGCCGCGCTCGAAGTTCGATTTCGTCGAATTCGCGGCGGCTCTTAATGAATTATTTCGTTATCGCGTCGCTTCGGCCGTTTTGTTTCGTTTACAAGCAAATTAACATTAAATTCGCGCTCGGCCGAGCGAGCGCGCGCGTTGCGCAAGCGAACAATGGCAGGGCATGCAATAAATCACGAAATTACGCGTTTTACAAATGTGCAATTAATTAGCTCGCGCGTTCGTCGACGCGCGCGCGCCTGCTTGCGTTGAGCAACCGTTCGGTTTTCTATCGCCTCGACGCGAAGCGTCGCCGTTCGGAACAAGTAGCGAATCGAAGCCTTGTGCCCGTTAATTAAAATCAACATTAATATGTGATCGTCGCGCGGCGTTGCTCGGCAATGTTTTATTGCTCGGCGGATCCTTGCGGCGCGATCGGACGCGCGAACGTTTTAAATTATTACTTCACGCCGATTGATTTCTGGCGGGCTTTGTGGCAAATTAGAATGAAGCGAAATAATCGGCGAAAAGTTCGAGGACGCCGCGGAAAGATGCGAAAGCGACAAAAAGCGAAAGCCGCCCCGGACAATAAAACGGCATCGGAGAGGAGGCGAGCGCGCCCACGAGCGGCGCAATAATAAGAGATTAAATTACGATTCGTAATTGATAAGGAAGCTGCTTTTATAACTCGAAATGGCCGTCGCACCAACCCGCGCGAGCGAGGAGAGCGCGTCCTCGGATCGCAGACGAATGCGCTGAAAAACTCAATTATTTTTTTTAACGAAATAAAGAAATATCGCGCCGGGAAGCCGTGGAGTCGGGGCGGCTGAGCGCGGAGGCGGGCGCGGTGGAAGAAGAATTGGTCGGGCGGGAGCGGCGGGAATGGGAAAGAAAAGGGAAGAGGAAGCGACGGGCAGCGCGGGCATATAAGAGCAGGAATCATTCCCTTCCATTATGAATACTGGCGCGGCACGTGCGCGTGCACCTACACGTGCTCGGGGGCGCGCGCGAACGGCGACATAAATTTCCCACCCGAATGTTTTCATTGCCGAGCTCGGCAGGGGGCGGCGGCGATGGCGCGCAACGCAAACGGCGGCGGCGTTCTACAAGTTGAAAGATTCGAGTTGAGAATCGCGCCCGAGCTCGGAAGCAACAACCTTTCGCGCGCAGGCGGATCGCGAGTGGTAGGTGAATAAAAACGTCGGGACGGAGGCGCGCGCGCGCGCACGTGGAAATGTGCGAGGACCGCTTTCCAAGGGGGGTGGCGCAGTTGAGTCGTCTTCGCGCGCGCCTCGGACGGCAATTATTAAAATTCCGCGCGCGTCCGAAGGCGCTGCGAGAATGCCGATGCCGGCGAATAACAATTTCGACGGGGCGGCTAAATGCCGCGCCCGTCGGCGGTTCATTTTCATAGCGTCCGCGCGGTCTCGCGTTTCGAGCGCGAGAGCGTCCGCCGCTTCCCTGCCGCTCGCCGCGCATCTCCTCCTCGCCGCGCGCACAAAAACGGCGTGCAAATGCGATCCAGATAAGATTCAGCAATGCGTGTCAACGCGCGCCCGCATTCTCTCTCGCCGAGGAAGCGGCGCCGGCACACAAAACAACGCCGCGCGGCAAAGGCGGCGGCGCCCGCCGGCGCGCGCCGGCCAAATTGAAACGTGAGGAGGCGCGCGCGAAAAGAAGAAAATCAGCATGCGATCGAGGGAAATCACTAACACGTGAAATTGCGCGCCATTATTCCCCTATTGTTGGCTCGAAAGCGTGCGTGAAATGAATCACTTACACAATGAAATTACACGCTCGCGGACGAGAAGTGTCGCGAGAAAAACGAGCGCCCGACGAGAAAAACCAGCCAGTCCGGCGGCGGGCGCCGCCGGAGCGGAATACAACAAAAGGATCGGGCGGCGGAAATATGCAAGTAGTGCGCGATCCGGGCTTTCCAGCGACGCCAAAAAATTGCAATTCCACCGCACGAATAAAGCACGATAGGCTATAAATCGTGTAATATTCAGGCAAAAAGGCGCCGACTGCGCATGCGCGCTAGCGCACACGCCGGCCCCGCGCCAAGAAGGATCTGACGCATTAGTAACAATCGGTGTACGTAGCGCCGACGAGCGGCGAAAAAGCGGCGGCGGCGGCCGGGAGGGAAAAAATGCGGATAAGATTGAGGATTGAAACGTTTTGGTAAATCGTTCCTGGGCGCCGGCGCCTCCCGACCGGGCGCGTCCCGCCGATGCGCGGAACGCTTCGTTCTCCTCGGCGGGATTCGTTAGGGTCTGGCCCGATGGGTGTCATGGAGCGAGAGGAAAAATAATTGCCCGACACTGATGATAAAGAAGTCTCCGGGGGCAACAAAAACTTTCGTCCAGCATCTTTCAAAGATTGCGCCCCTCTCGCGGCCGAAAACTTTGCGTCGAAAACATCGTACAAGACGGAGCAGGAATTAATAAAGCACTAACGACGGCAAAAATCAGACGGAACACAACGTTTTTCCGTGGCGCGCGCGATGTGGAAATCCAGCAATATTTTATTGCGCGCACAAGAACGCGCGAATGTCTTATTAAATGTTGATTAAAAAGTCGTCGCGGACCCGCAATGTTTTTCGAATATTTATATGCGCGCAAAATGTGCGGGCGGGCGACACGGTTGGAACGCGAAGAACGCGCAGGACGGATATTATTGTGCGAATGTCTCCAGAGCGGATGAGGCGAGAGCCGAACGCCGGCCGAAAGAAGAAATGTCGCATAATGATGTAATTTATCATGTGAACGAGTATGCGAATGTGTCACAATACTGTCAAGCGGTTTTTCCTTCCTTCGGCCGGTTTCCCCGCGCTCCTTTTGTGCCTGCCATTCGGTGTCGCGTCCGGTGCCCTTCGCTTTTCATTTTTATTTTTCAATTTTTCCATCCCTCGTCGCATTAACCCACCCTTCGCGTGACAGTATTCACAACAATTCCCCGAGTATACCAAAACAAGGCATAGAGACCGTTTTCTATTTTTGTTTTGCGATGATATTACAGGACATCGTAATACTCGGAGGACAAAGCGACGACTGCGCGCCGTTATCCAGGTATCCCGGCCTTTTATACCTGCGTACGAAGTGATGGAATTATGACGTCACTGTGGGCCGCGCGTGCGCCCCGCCGAAAGTTGCGAACTGTACGCGCACTTCTTGAACGCTTGCCTTTGCAGCTCTATAACTTCGAACCGGATGATCCGATTTTTACCAATTTTACGTCATTTTAAAGCCAAATAAATTCCCTCTCTTAAGCTTCAAAAATTCTATCACATAATCTTCAAAATGACTATTATTTCTGGTGTTAAAGTTTCTAGTATTCATTATAGAGATTACCACACACCAATTGCACCGGCCAAATGAAAAACGAAGAGCACTTGATTTGCAAATTAAAAAATATCTTTTAGATATATCTACAAAGGGTTGAAGGGGGCGGAATAAAAGAATGGTACGCATGACAGGCGGATATTTCCAGCCGGACGTCGCGAGGTTGCTAGATGGTCGCCGGCGGACATCGGCCGTATTGTTGCGCGCATTGTTTTGCATAACGTTGAGTAATCACCCGACAGGCAGGATTATTAATTGTTTTCTTGCCACTCGTCGCGGGCTGGCGGGCGGGTAGCGCCCGCCTCGGTACAAGCATCGCGACAACCTCGGTTCTTGTCGGGCGCGCTCAATTGTTTCAGATAAACGTCAGCGCTTGATAAATATGCGTAGGAGGCCGCAGCGAGCCGGAAAAAAGCGATAATCGCCGCGTCCGCTTGTAATCGATTCATCCGAGGGAGTTTTTGCGAGATTGCTTTGCGCTGCGATGATAAACGAGTCCGCAGGTAGGAGCTCGCGCGATAAATGGCCTGTCCGAAGATATCCGCGTCCGCGGAATTGAAAAGGATGATGTCGAAGTCATTCGTAGCTGTCGGAAAAGTCTGGAGACGCGCGTCGTTTTTTACAATTTTTAAGCGAACATCTGTTGAACATCGTCCCGGGTCCGGCGCCGCCGTCTCCACTCCCCGCCGGCGATCTCGCCGCTCGCCGGCCACCGGCGGCGTGATTCATTCGCGAGCATCTATTTCCGCTCATGCCCGCCGGCGCCATTTGCATGCGCCCGCAAGTGCGTGCGATGCCGTATTTTACGACCCCTCGTTTATTCCGCCCCGACGGAATGCTCGAAACTGAGACAAACGACGTGAAAAGTGCCGCGATTTCGTGCGATATCATATCGACATGATTAAGGCCGAGTTCTACCGGGCGCGCGCTCGCTGCCGAACGCTATCAAACATCCGGCGGAGGGCGCACAAATCGTCGGTTCGAAACGCCGTTCATTAATTTGTTAGCGCAAGCAAAATGCGCATTTCGTGTAGCCGCTTGCTGCGGGGACCGCGCTCCCGTCGCCCCGGCGCCGCCGCCGTCATCTTATGCGCCGTGCACTTGTCATATTCATGATTAAGGCGGCGCCGAAGTGCCACAACAGAATTTCCGCGCGTAGAACATTCGCGCACAATGTGAGCGGGCCTTCGCGCGGCGGCGAACGAAACCTCCGTCCGCGCGCGCCATCTGGGCGCGCGTAGTCCCGAAACCGAAATGGGCACGCGCGCCCCCCTTCCAAAGGGCGTCGCATTTGAATCTCCGTTCGCGTGCGTTTCAAGCGCCCGGCTACTGTTCGCACGCTTCGAGACGAATTGTATGCAGGCATTCCTCATGAAATTCATAATACGCCAAGAGCGGCGGCGCGCGCCGCCAGAGAGCGGAAAATTCGAGCGGCGCGAGGACCGCGCGCGCCCTAAGTTGGCGCGTGCGTGCCGTGCAGTCATTATCCTTCGCTTTCCACGCGAGTTCGACTCGCGCCGCAGAACGGGAATTCCACATACTCCAGTTTGTTTGCAATGAGAATAAAAATACCGAAGCGCCTAATGAACGAAGTGGATGTGACGAGCCTTTCGGGGCGCGGCGCTCGTGTTTGCTTTAAATTAATTATAAATTATGGATACATAAACGTTCGTAATCACCGTGCGGTTATCAAGAGCGCTTCACATGTTTTAATCAATTCGCGCGTGTTTTACACTCGCGGCCGGGTTAATCCGAGCGCGAGCTAAGAACATGCAAAGTGAGCATTAATGACGCGCATAAATTACACTCGA
This sequence comes from Ecitodaemon sp. MM-2014, assembly GCA_030557295.1. NCBI lineage: Eukaryota > Metazoa > Arthropoda > Insecta > Coleoptera > Staphylinidae > Ecitodaemon > Ecitodaemon sp. MM-2014. The sequence continues at coordinate 741 of JARRAA010011794.1, read as the reverse complement.
AATTCGCGGAAAATTGATTCGAGCTAAATAAAATCATGCGAGGCGAACGCGCGGAAGCGCAGTTCGCGTCGAAATAAATTAACAATATCGCGCCGAGCCGATAAGAGATCGCACATGGTCGATTACGCGCATGCGGGACGTTCGCTCGTTGTCGCTCGCGGTGCGCACCTAGGGCACTGATGCTCGATTAATAATGGCCGCAGAAATGCGCGGCGCAAACATCGCGCCTCCCCCTCCGACGGCGGGTTATGTGCGCGCCTAATAGAAAAATAATTGAAAAAGTTAAATCGGCGTTCGAAAGTGCGGCGCGCGCGGCGGCGGCCGAGTTTGAAAAATAACTTGGTACCTCACTCGCGCGCGCGCGCGCGCGGTAAGTAAATAAGCGGACTTAGTGAGTTGGCAACTCGGAGGAAAAACTTGGCCCGCACCGCGCGAATTAATTATTCATTTCGCCGCCCCGGACGCCGGGCGTCCGCAGCCCGTTCTTCCGCGTTTTGCATAATCGAGGCTGCGCGCGGCCGGCGTGTCATCTTCGGCAGTGCGGCGGCCGATTGGTCGCCAAAAAGAAAAATCGCGGCGGCGGCGGCGCATGAATCATTAACGAACCGCCGGCGACACGTCCAGTCGCGAAACAAAGCTTCGATCGGCATCAGTAAACGTGACACTAAATTGGGCGCGCGCAGCTTTCCGAACTCGAGACGGCGCGACGCGAAGGCGCCGGGCGCGCCGTCGAACTATCCG
>JARRAA010011757.1:0-37635 GCA_030557295.1 Ecitodaemon sp. MM-2014 | reverse complement strand
TTGTTATCGCCGCGTCGACTGCGCGATAAGTCGGGAGTCAACCGACCGCAGGAGAATCTTTTGTCCTGCGGCGGCGCAACTTTCGCCGCGTTGCAGCGATGAAAAAGCGCTGACTAATCGGTTATGCTCGGTAGTTCTTAGGTACGCACGTAATGGCTGATCCGGCGTTTCTCCGCGCGGGCGCGTTAAAATATCGCCATACATACGAAAGCCCGCCTCGAAAAAAGCTCGCCGAACGAAAGCGTCCGCGCCATTTAATCGCGATCACTATTTTATTGCCGCCGCCACCCCGTCCACGCCCGCCGTGCTCCGCTCGCCCGTCGCGCCCGTCCGCAATATTCGGCGATATTAATTTTTCCCCTCTGCCCCTCGCGTCCGCAGTTCACTGTGTTTATTTATGCATTAACTTTATTCCTTCCATTGTCTTCGCTGTTTGCGAGAGATAAATCAGCGCGAGCGCATTGTTTGGAATGTAAAACAAAATTATTAAAACGAAAATATTTCTCTCGAACAAATCGGCATATTTGCCACAATTAGTTTAGTATTGCTCGGTCCTGCCGTACAAAATGTCTCCGATGTTGAGAAGCTTTCGAAGTTACGAGCAAAACCGAAAAGCTGCGAGCGGATGCTTTAATAAACTGTTTTTCTTTTGTGAATTAAAACTTCGCCTGCTTAAGTGGAGCGCCACTCAAAGTTCGCGGACAAGTTCGAGAGCTCGGCGCATTTTTAACCCCGCGGAGCGTGCGCAAGAAATAACTGCATCGAACTCTTCGCACTTCGCGTCTCGCACTTTATCATCGCCGAGATAAATCGTGTTTAAGAGTGATAGTCTCACGTACTGAATCATTAAAGACTTCCCGACACAAGTCGATAACTTTTAATGAACGCAGTAATTTTATTCTCGCGTAAATTTAAAAGTAGGAGAGGAGAAGGAGACAAACTAAAATTTGCAAAGAGACGTTATTATATTCGTCTGAAAGTCTTGAAATTCTATTTTATCGGGTTGGATCATAAGTCGTGAGCGTTTTATCGTTCTCGTATTTTGTTTTCTGCAATAAATAGAGATGAGAAGCGTACTATATCACTAGAAAACTCGTTTCCAACTTTACAACTTTGTCGTCTTCATTTGTTAACATTCGTAACCATCTGCAATGAAAAGAACCTCCAAAATAGGCTCCTCAACTTCCTATATAGGCCAACGGATTTGTGGCAATGGAGCATCGACAAACTGGTCGAAGGGTGACAGGAGATCGTTAGCAATAGCGGAGAATACATAATTGATCAAATTGTTGTTATATTTGATGAGAAAAGGCCGAATTTCCAACAAAAACGCTTATTACTTATTACTCGACCCAATTCAATCCATTTACTTCCTGAATTGTCTCATCTCTATTTAGAATGAGGAAGAATGTAGCGATAACGATAATATAACTTGTTGTCTCATTTCACTGGATTTTCTCATTTCTATCTATGGTAGAAAAACGGAAAATGTGGACGATAAAACGCTCACTATTTATTACTCAACCCCATAAGATGTTTGTCGTTGGCAAACGACGAGCGGTTTTTGTATTCGGTGCGCCGAGAATATTGACTCTTTATATTTATAATATAGTGTGTTTGTATATAACAATAACTCGAAAACAATTCAACTGATTTATTTAAACTTTCCAAAAATTCGATTTACCTATTTCCTATTAGCTTTTCTACAAAATAACTTCATTTGATCATGTTAAATGAAACCTTTTTCCTATTTACAGACTTTTTCAGATTTTTCGATACGAGTCGATAACTTTTAATGAACGTATCAATTTTAGTCTCGTGTAAATTTATCCCCGGAGGCATATAAAGGAAGACTAGAAAGAAAATATTAAAATGTGCAAAGATGTATTTTTATACTCGTATTAAAGTCTTGAAATTCTATTCTCGAGTATTTGCAGATTGTTTACGTTTCTAGCGGCGCGCGTTATCAGTTATTTTTCTCTTCGGCGCGCTTCGGTCACCTCCAAGGTGACTGAGCGTGTGTTTGAGACGTGTTACGACTCGCATTGACAGTAAGTTGCGGCGACGCGGTGAATGCACACTGCGCTTCAATATAATCCTAGCAATTCTCACATTTGCATGGATTTTACGTCTAATTTAACATTTACAGAGTTTGTGTATTAAAACTATTTACTTAGCCATAGTGAGTGATCAATCACGGACACTGACACAGTACGGCTCTATGGATCTGCACAAGTATGTATTTATGTAATTTTGACTAAAAAAATGGTCATAAATTAACTATTTATAGACGCAGCTTGTTATTAACAAACAACTAATTAACGTATTAATTTTAGTCTCGTGTAAATTTATCCCCGGAGGCATATAAAGAAAGACTAGAAAGAGAAAAATTAAAATGCGCAAAGATGTAGTTTTATACTCGTATTAAAGTCTTAAAATTCTACTCTCGAATATTCGCCGATTGTTTGTTTACATTTGTATCGACGAGCGACGAGCGGCGCGCGTTATCAGTTGTTTTTCTCTTCGGCGCGCTTCGGTCAGCTCCAAGGTGACTGAGCGTGTTTTTGATCGTGTTAAGACTCGCATTGTCAGTACGTTGCGTCGACGCGGCGAATGCACACTGCGCTTCAATATAATCCTAGCAATTCTCACCTTTGCACGGATTTTACATATAATTTAACATTTACGGAGTTTGTATATTAAAAACTGTTTACCTATAGGTAGTGAGTGATCAATCACGGACGCAGACACAGTACGGCCCCATGGATTGGCACAAGTATGTATTTATGTAATTTTGACTAAAAAACAAAAATTTTGTCATAAAGTCAACCAAACTAGAACATCGCATTTACTCTAGCACAAATTAATTATTTATAGACGCCGCTTGTTATTAAGAAACAACTAATGAACGTATTAATTTTAGTCTCGTGTAAATTTATCCCCGGAGGCATATAAAGGTAGACTAGAAAGAGAAAAAATAAAATGTGCAAAGATGTATTTTTATACTCGTATTAAGACGAGGGCGCGCGTTATCAGAAGTTTTTGTCTTCGGCGCGCTTCGGTCACCTCCAAGGTGACTAAGCGTGTGTTTGAGACGTGTTAAGACTCGCATTGTCAGTACGTTGCGTCGACGCGACGAATGCACCACTGCGCCCCGATCTAATTCCAGCAATTCGCGTCTTAACACGGATTTTACGTCTAATTTAACATTTACGGAGTCTGTATATTAAAAACTATTTACTTAGCGGTAGTGAGTGTTCAATCACATACACAGACACAGTACGGCCCCATGGATTGACACAAGTATGTATTTATGTAGTTCTTACTAAAACAACAAAAATTTTGTCATAAAGTCAACCAATCTAGAACGCAAATTCGTTGCATTTACTCCACCGTAAGTTATTTATTTATAGACGCCGCTTGTTATTAACAAACAACTAATGAACGTATTAATTTTAGTCTCGTGTAAATTTATCCCCGGAGGCATATAAAGGTAGACTAGAAAGAGAAAAATTAAAATGTGCAAAGATGTAGTTTTATACTCGCATTACAGTCTTGAAATTCTACTCTCGAATATTCGCCGATTGTTTATTTACGTTTGTATCGACGAGCGGCGAGCGGCGCGCGTTATCAGTTGTTTTTGTCTTCGGTGCGCTTCGGTCACCTCCGAGGTGACTGAGCGTGTCGAGTGAGTCGCGTTACGACTCGCATTGTCAATACGTTGCGTCGACGCGGCGAATGCACACTGCACTTCGATCTAATCCCAGCAATTCGCGACTTAGCACGGATGTAACGCCCAATTTAACGCTTACGGAGTCTGTGTATTAAAAACTGTTTGCTCAGCGGTGGTGTATTAATCCACATACACCGATACAGTGCGGCCCCACGGACCTCCACAAGTATGTATTCTTGTGTAGTTTCGACTAAAGAACCAACCATTTTGTCGCAAATTCGTCGCATTTATTCTAGCGTGAATTGACGTAATTAACAGTTTATAGACGCCGCTTGTTGTTAACAAACAGCTCGCAATCCCGTCGATTTCGCGCGCGAAACGTCCGCGGCTTCGGTTGAGTGATGAATCACCGCTGGCGCATCGACGCGCGCCAATTATTACGCGCGCGAAATTTATTTGTTAACTTCATTAACGCGCGGCGGGGTAATCACGCGCTAATGCGCGCCCAGCTTCCCCTGGCCACGCAGACAGTGGCGCACCTAATGAACTTACCACTCGATGGCAATAAACTCTGCGCACCGGCTTTGATTAAATGCCACGCTTTTACTTTAATTCCATCGACGCAACAAATCAACCGCAAAAAATTACCGCACATATAATATTTTTGCATCGAAATCAGTCTCGCGTGAAATCACGCTCACGATTACAGCGAAAAATCCTTAACGCACTGGTTGCCAAAAATACAATTATAGCACCAGCGTTTTTTGTCGAAAACGATGCGCGAAGGCGCCGGGCATTGAAAACTTTAACCGAGCGCAAATCCTAGTCGAGCAAATTCGATTGCGAAATTTACATTTCGCGCGCTCGCGGAATAATCGGAAATGGGCCGGTTCGCTTCATAAATTTTTACCCGTGTAGCTGACCGCCCACGCATTGTCCGCGCGCGTCGCGCCGCCGAACAATTGATCGCGCGACGCGGTCGCCGAAAATTAAATCCTTTTTTCTTCGCTCCCCACGGCGCGGCGGCGTGCGCGAGAGGTTTTAAAACTTCGCGGGCGGCTCGCACGCACGGCGAAATTATATTCCTTTGACTTTTGCTGAAGCGGCCGAAAGTTGGGGGGCGAAGTTCGCGGCGGCTGGCGAGCGGACGCGCGTTATGAAAGAAAATTATAAAAAAAACCGGCGAGCGCGGAAATCGATAGCTATCATCTTGGCGTTTGATTTGTATGCGCTCGTCCTTTCAGCGCAACTTTCCGAAACTCTCGAATCCGGCGCGCTGAAAAGCCGCCCGGATGAGCGGATCCTTCCTTCGCGCGCGGCGCGCGGACCGGGGGACGCAACCCTTTCGCCGGCCGGCGATTTGGCCGCGTTCCAAATCTTCAATTAAATAATGGGTTACACTCGGGTAGATTGGCTCCTTCGGTGGGTTTTATTGTTACTCTTATTGTCTACTATTTCTGACTTTTTGTGAGCGTTTATAGTGCGAAATTCGCATAACGAGCAAATTAAATTTCAGCGGGGTTTTCCTTCTTTCGATAATTTTATTCGGTTTAGTTTTTGTAATTTAAATGTATTTAAGGTAATAATTCGCATGCGGTTTTTTTTCCTGCATCGTTTTGTTAAAATTTAGTATTTTAGAGGTATTTGAAGTTCTGATTCGTATAACGAGCAAATGAAATATTAGCAGGAAGACAAATATTTATAGAGCTCGTGAATTGTTAATGTTTTTACATCAATTTAGTTTATGATTCGCAGAACGAGGACACGAAATGTTTGCTAGAATTTCGACACCTCTTCTGATTTTAGCCAGAAGGAAATATTTTACGTTTTTAGGTGTACAGCGTTCTGGTTCATATAACAAATTGACAAAAGTTAACATTTTGTTTCGCATAATGAATTCATTTCAACAAATTCAACAAACATCTATAAATTAAGGTCTTCGTGATAAATTGAAATTTCTCCCAAATTTTATGCCTGAATGTGCTTTCAAGATTAAGACTCGCATAACGAGCACGATTTCCTCGAAGTTGTATAAAAGCTAGTAAAAAATCAATCTCTCTTGATTTATTGTTGTTTCTAGGTCAATTTACTTTCTGATTCACATAACGACCACGTGAAATGTTGGCTAAAACTTCGGAACTTTTTCAGATTTTAACAAAACAAAGTATTGTGCGCTTTTGAAGTTTTAATATTCCGATTCGTATAACAAAGTGAATATATTTTGTTTCTCATAAGGAATAAATTTAAACATAAAAAAATTTCAACAAAAATAAAGTTTCTCCTGATAAATTGAACCGAGAACTTGAAATTTCCCCTAAATTTATTGCATTAATGTGCTTTTAAGATTAAGACTCGCATAACGAGCCTGATTCCCCCCGAAATTCCATAAAAACCACTAAAAAATCAATGATTCCATGATTTCTACCCATTTTAAACCAAAATTGATAGCTCCCTTGGTTTATTGATGCTTCTAGGTCAACATACTTTCTTATTCGCATAACGAACACACGAAATATTGGCTAGAATATCGCCACTTCTTCTGATTTTAACAAAACAAATTATTATGCGCGTTTAAAGTTTTAATATTCCGATTCGTATAACAAAAGTGAAAAGTGAATATATTTTGTTTCTCATGGAAAAACATGAAAAAAAAACTACCACAAAAATCTCTAAATAAAGTTCCTGCTGAGATAAATTGAACCGAGAACCTGAAATATCGCCCAACTTTGGTGCCATAATGTGCTTTCAAGATTAAGACTCGCATAACGAGCATGATTCCCCCCGAAATTGTATAAAAGCTAGTGAAAAATCAATGCGTGTACGTTGTTTATCCATTTTAAACCAAAACTGATAGATCCCTTGGTTTATTGATGCTTCTAGGTCAACATACTTTCTGATTCGCATAACGAACACACGAAATATTGGCTACAATATCGCCACTTCTTCTGATTTTAGCAAAACAAATTAATATGCGCTTTTAAAGTTTTAATATTCCGATTCGTATAACAAAAGTGAAAAGTGAATATATTTTGTTTCTCGTGGAAAAACATGAAAAAAACTACCACAAAAATCTCTAAATAAAGTTCCTCCTGAGATAAATTGAACCGAGAACCTGAAATATCGCCCAACTTTGATGCCATAATGTGCCTTCAAGATTAAGACTCGCATAACGAGCGCGATCCCAGCGAAGCTGCATGAAAACCAGTAAAAAATCATTGCCTGTCAGTGAGTGTCGGCGCGTTTTTTTTTGCGGCGAATGTAAGCCGAAGCACATTTAATTCGCTGTTTTCTTATTCCCGCCGCCCGCGAGACAAAAAAGCGTTCATTTCCTGACCGGCAAGTCGTCACGATTCGGCGCCGCGCGGCCTCGCTGCGCTTTATCTCGCAGGCCGCGGGGGCGCTAAGCGCCGCCGGCCGCCCGCGCGCCGCCTCCCTGGATGCTCTTTTTCCCTGAATTAACATCGTTTACACTTCGTGCTCGCGTGCGCATTTGCGTTCGCGTGAGCGGCGCTTCGGGTCGGAATGTCTCTTGTTCTTCCACCTCTTTTGTTCGCCATCGGGTTATCTGCGTGCGCGAAACAACCCTTTCACAAACAGACGCGCGCTCGCGCCCCTCCTTTGTGCGCTATCTTCATTACGCGCGGGAATTTTACGCGCGCGCATCCAAATTGAATTTAATCAGATGCGAAATGAAGCACGTTCGAATAATTGCCGCAAAAAAGCGCTCAATTATCCTGCCTACTTGTCGCCGAGGCGCCGGCGAGTAGTGGCGGCGTGCTTTCGCCCGTGGGCGGTTATCGATTAATGCGAGCGGCGGCATCAAAACCGGACGCGATAAAAACCGCAATCTCTCTTCGATTGCGCGGTGCGTCGATTGTAATTGCATTTTTTTGGCGTCGGCGTTCCATTATTCCGCGCGCCTCGGTGATTAATTAACCGCCCCCGCCGACGCGCGCGTTTCGGTATGTATCAGCGCGCGCTTTTTTTTTAATTTTCTTCGGGGCGCGCGCGTCTTTGTTGCGCGCTTCCGCCGAAATCTGATACACAAAGCGGCGCTAATTAATTTTTACTTTTTTACAGCGCGAGGACTTCCGTCGCGCCCGGAGGCGGTAAGTGAAAGTTAATGGCGGATTTCGGCGCGCTCATTACGATTTCAAAGTTGAGATTTACGAGCGACGCTGGCCGGGCGTCGGCCCATAACTTACCGTTGAGCACGTGCACGGCGACGGCGGCCGCCGCCAGCGAGCCCACCGCGCACGTGTAGTTTCCCGAATGCTTCTTCTGCAGCGGCGCGATCGTCAGCGTCGAGCTGGCCGAATCCGTCGACGCCGACACGTTGCTGCTGCAACAAATCGGGCAATTAGTGTAAGCTGAGATAACTGAATTCGCCTAAAATTCATCTTACATAACCTCAAATACCTTTGGGGAGCAAGAAAACCGTCTTTTAGGATATTTAGTATGAGAAAACTTCCTTTTCTAACCTAACCCATGTTAACCTATCTTCAAATAATGTTGGTACAATTATTTATGCCTAGATTTATTGCCGCGGGATTGCCGCATCCGTTGTTTGGGATGTTTAAGTATGAAATACTTAAGATTGTCTATCCTAACCTAACTTTGATAACCTAGCTATAACCTTTTATAACTCCAAATCATTTTGGGGCCCAAAAAAACTTCTTTTATAATGTTTCGTGTTAAAAGCGTGATAACTTCACGAAAATTAACTTTATATAACACCAAATCATTTTGGAGCCTGAGAAAACTGGATATTTATAATGGACAACTTGGCTAACCTAATCTAGGTTAACATAACCTCACATAATGTGGGTAGAATCGGACATAACTTCGAATAATTCCTGGAGCCTGAGAAAGCAATTGTTTAGGGTATTTTAAGATGAAAAGCTTAATTTTGTCTAACCTATCTGAGATAACCTAACTTCAAAATGTTAGTGTTGTTTGAAACTCTGATAACCTAACTTCACTAAACTTAACCTTGTATGATAGGAAATCATTTCGATGCCAGATGAAACCATTTTTAACACGTTTCAAACGATCAAGTTAACTATGCCCAACCCAACCTAGGTTAATCTAATCTAATCCAACCTAACCAAACCTAAAACACTTTTGGCATCTGAGAAGAATCTATTTTTAGGATGCTTGCAACGTAAAACATTCAGACCGAATGATTTTGGCAATATTTAACTTTCTGTCGTTATAATAGGAGCATTTTAGAGCTTTTCCTTTTCCATAAGCTCAAAATGTAAGCATCAGTAGTTTTAAGATGTTTCCGGTGCGGAGAATACGTTAAAATGCATAGAAAATGTAGTTTGAAGCTTTGATAACCTAACTTTTCTAAAATTTAACTACTTAACTTCGAATCATTTTGGAGCCTGATAAAACGAATTTTTAGGACGTTTCAAATGATCCTGCCCAAGGTTAACTCAACCTATCCGTGTCTAACCTAACCTAAATTACTTTTGGTACCTCAAAAAGTCCGGTGTAGAAAATACGTGAAAATGCACAGAAAGTGTAGTTTGAAGCTCTGATAACCTAACTTTTCTAAAATGAACCACATATAACCTCCAATAATATTGGTGCACGATAAAACTTGTTTTCAGTACGTTTACGTCTATTCTTTAGGATGTTTATAACGTAAAACTGTCAGACTGAATGATTCGGTTTATATTTAACTTTCTCGCGCACTTATAAGATCATTTTACCGCTTTACGTTTGGCAAGCGTAAACATCCGTCGCCCTAAGATGTTTTCCGTGTAGAAAATACGTGAAAACGCGCAGAAATTGTAGTTCGTTCTCGGCGAAATGTTTCTTCCGGGCAAGAGTCTCTTATCGCGCAACCGTATAAAGTTGTTGTATAATTTCCCCCTGGTGCAACTTCCGGAAAGTTTCGTTCGGATATTTGCAGTCGGCGCCGCGTGTGCAGTGCCGCTATCAAATCGAGAACTAAGTTGTGACATGAATAACTCCAGACGGCCGACGCTCCGGACGTTTAACGCTAGAGTAATTCGCGATTTTCCGACGCCGCCGCCGCCGCCGAAAAACAACAAGTCGCGCGCGCGGGCAAATTTCCCCCCAGAAGGCGCGCACTTTTACCTGATCCCTTTCGTGAGCAGCACGTCGTCGCGCCGCCAGCTCACGGGCAGCTCCTCGGGCGTCGCGCCGACCTGGCGAGCGTTGCAGGCCAATTCCAAGCCGCTTCCGGCCTTGTAATACCGTTCGGTCACTTGCCGGCCGGACTCGTCGGTTATCCGCACTTCCGGCGCTGGAATCACACAATCACGCAATTACACGCCGAGAAATAAATAAACACGACCTAGAATCGCGCGCGCGAGGTAAAAACTTCCGGTTTTCCGGTTTCGTGGGAACGGGCGCGGGACGCAAGTTGCGCCGAGCGCAGTAGGGCAATCGGACCGTCGGACCGTTCCTCAAAGCGCGTATCGCTTCCCAGAGGCCTTTTACCGCAAAGCACCGACGAGGACGTGAAAAAGGACGAGCAAGGACATGCGAGTAACTAACGCGCGCCGGCGAAACGCCGCAGGTTGGGGAGAAGATCGAAAAATTTACTCGAACGAAAATGGAGAGAAAAGGATCTCGGGCCGGGATAACAAGGACGAGTCGGGAAGTCAAAGGACGCCGAGGGAGGGAAACATCCGACCGACGGAAAGTATTACCATTTAGCACGATCCCCATTATCGTTTACTATCAGCCTTCGAACAGTTGCAATTTATTTCGTCCTTGAAATTGATAAATTTGTATTCTCACGCCGCGCAGCTTCGGAATAATCTGCGATTTTTTACGAACGCGGCGCAAGTTGCGAAAGTCACTTTTTTCAAGCGCGGCAAGGAAAAATTCATTTTCCTCGATTTTATCCCCGCCGCCGGCGAAACTTTTCGCTTCGTGCGAGTGTTACTCACGTTTGCACGATTTGCTCTCGGCGAAATTAATAGTTTAACAAAAGTTTGCAACTTTTACAAGTTTGCCCGGCGCCTCCGCCACGTCCGGGTCTCTTTCTTGCTTTCCGAAATGAATTCGAGCTGAAATGAGACGAATAAAACGCGGCGGACATTGCGGGCCAAAAAAAAAAGGTAAATTACATCTACGCCCGAAGGGTAACTTAAGTACGGGGCGAAGGAGGACGGCGGAGTCCTGGAAAAACGCAAGTGGTAACACGAACCTATGACTTTGAGGAATATCCGCTTCACTTTGGGCGGATGCGTCGCCACCTGGCACTCGTAGAGGCCCTCCTCTCGTCTCGTCACGTACGCGATCTTCAGGCGATAGTTGTTGGGATACCGGAAGTTCAATGCGATGCGGTCGTCGCTGCTGTACTGCTGCCTGCCGACCGTGAGCAGGTGGATAGAGTCCTCTTTGTGGTGTAACCACGTTACCTGCAACCACACGAGAAACAAAAATTGCGTAAATCTGCCGGCGAAAAAAACTTATTTGCCGGACACAATCTGGCACACTATAAGCCCTAAAGCCGCCCAAAGAAACATTTCCGGCTTTCCGCGGAGTTTATCCAATGAGGACGAAGCGAATCCGCAGTTTTCGCGTTTGCACCTTTCGGGAAAATCGGAAACGTCGACGAGAGGCGAAGAGTTTCTGTGTCGTTGCGCCGGGCGCGCTGAAAAATTGCCGTTTTTGAGAGGTGGCGCCGCATTAGTTTCGGCGCTCTTGTCAATTTTCGCGTGATTGATGGGGGCGGAAGGCGGCGAGCGTGAAACCACGCCCGGAATGTTAAGGTTGACCCTCTTCAAGGGCCCTTCCTCGCCGTCCTCGCTCGAAATCGCCGACGCTTAACGTGCGCGCCCGGCGCCTCCGCGCCGCGCTCCTAACGTAACAATAATATTTTGTCGTCGCGCGGCGACTTCGCCGAGCGAATTTAGATTTATATTTATTTGACATGTCGGGCCGACGCGCGAACACGTGCTTGCAGGTGTGCGCGCTCGCGATACCGTATCGAACTTCCCGAGCGGCGCAAATGCAATTTGTGCAATTCGCGCAAACAGCAATGCAATAAATATCAAAATAGGAAATTACCTCGTCGAGGGCGCGCGCATTGTGCGCTTGACACAATGCGCGCGCGACGTGCGCGAAATGAAAGAAAACGAACGGACCGCCAGATACGGGCGTTATAAGAAGCTCGAAAATGGTGTGCGGAAAGGCGCGGACTGCAACCGGAACGTGAAGAAATAAAAGCGCGCTTAAATCCCGACCGAAACACTGCACAAATCTAAAATTTTCCGCGCCGAACACGAAACTCAGAGGATGCTTTTGTCTTGCTTTTCATGCTTTTCGCCCATTTCGACGGCGTGTTTTTTTTCGCGCACGAAACACGCAAATAATAAACGTCTCGCGTCGAATTATTTTTCCTCGAAGACTCCTCGATTTTTAATTGTTTGCGGACGGGAGGACGAAGACAGTAGATGGAAACTCGACGATGAATTCAACGTCCGTGCTTCCGATCGTTTGTAAACGAGTGAATTCGTTCGCTCGTTCGCCCGTGGTCGAGCTTCCCAAGCGTGACGCATGATTGATGATCATTTTTGATCCGCGCAGAGAGCGAGACAGAGGGAAACACGCGGTCGGGCAACGCGCCCACCGCGTAACTGTAAAACTACCGCTCCGGAGGTTTACTTTGTTCATTTGCCACGCTGCCAATTTCCTCTTTCCCGACGCGCGCGTTTTCATTTCAGCGCGATGTTCCGTCGGGCAGATTGACTCTAAAACTATGGCCGGACCATTGCGTTCGGTCCGGCGGTTTACTAGTTCATTTATCTGCGCCTTTAAGGATCAGCTTTAAAACCGACCGCCCCCCAAACCCCAAACATAAATATCACTAACGAGTTTTCGAGGTCGACTAAGTGAATGTAGTTATCCCCCACACCTAGACGGGGACGAAGAGAAAAATATTTCGGCCTTATTCGCTGTCGAAAAGAGAGTTTCCTTCGAGTTGTGACTTTGCTCCGATAGCAAACTTGGTCGTTCGGTCGGCGGGCGTCCGAAAAGTTCACGAAACAAGTTGCGACGTCCGAAAGTGTTTAAAAGTGTTGGGTGGACGCGCGAAAGGGCGTAAACCGGTATGTAACAAACGTCTTTGCGGTCGCCCGACAACAAATCGCTCTCGCAACATCGCTTAAAGTGTCAGAAAAAAAAGTTTCCATGTCGGGCGCGAGAGTTTTTACAACTCCTCCGCTCCGCGCGCATTCATCGGATTTCCTTTTATTCGGCGCGCGCGCGAGAGTTTGATTGTTTTCCGATTGCCCCAAAGCGCATTAATAAAGCTCGCGAGGATGCGCCGCAAACGGCGAGATGACAATCCGACGCGTCGCTATCGATTTCCGCGCCGTCGGCGCCGTCGTCGCGCATCGCGCGCGGCGTCTCCGGATATAGTAATTACGACGCAATTATGAGAACTATGGAGCTAGTGAACCGCGCAACGCGACACCGCTTGCCGCAGCCGTAGGAGTCATTAGCGCGCGTCGGCGTCGTCCGGGGACGCGACGATATTGCACTTCGATATCGCGGCCAACAAGGCCGCCCTCCCGGCGCATCCACCGGCGTCGCCGTTGTGCTTAATTAACTAATGCTTAATTCGACCGGCTTTCGTCCGGAACGCGATTATCGGACAAACTATTCGTCCTAATATGATTACAAAAGCACGAGGCATTAATGGAAACTTTTAATCTTCCCGGATTTTTCCGCAAAAGTCTCGAAACGTTTGTTAAAGCAAACAAACGTCGCCGAAAACGAGTGACATGTTTGCTGTCGCCAGTCGTTCGTTGCTTGGCGATAAAGTCGCTCAATTCACAGCCGCCCCCGTTCATTGGCTCGCTCGCGGAGCGTATAATTCGTTCGATATTTCTCGCGCGTCCGAAATGCGTCAACTGCCACCGGCGCCCACTCTCAGTTAACATTCACTAGCTAACACGCATTTATCTCGCGACGACTTGTCAGCAAAACACGAGCGAAACACTCGATTTAAATCATTGCGTCCTGCCGCCGAAACGACGGCGGAGGCGCCGGGCGGCGCCGATAAATCGTCGCAATTGGCTCCGAAGTTTACAAAAAGACGCTTATTGTTAGCGATCGCGAACGAAATTACAACGTTCCGAGCGGGAGAACGCGTTTCGCCGAAAATTTTTCCGCTGAAAAATTACGAATTTATTGCGCAAATAAATAAAACTCATCGCCGGCGCGCAAATGAAGTAATTGCGCGTGCCGGTGCGGTTGGGGCTTTTAACGCTCCATTTATTACCCCCGAATTTCCTGTCAATTATCTCTCGACCTCATTTTTTCGGCGCTTTTCGCATTTTTACAGCGCGACGGGCGCCGAATTTGATTTCGAGCGAAATTTCATTAAAAATATGGAATTATATCCGATAGTAGCGCGCGATATATTTGTGATAAATAGTAAGGGTGTTTGTTTCGTTTAAAAGCGCCGCTGCAGTCGAGACAAAAGTTAATTAACCGTGAATTATGAGCCGCCCGTTCGGTTTAATATGACGCCGGCGGAAATAAATAATCCGCCATTTTTATCGTTTAAAACCGCCGCGGGTTTTTCGTCTTTTGTTGCGAAAACAAAACGGTAATAAATATCAAATGGCCGCGCTCGTTCTGTCTTTAAGCCCGGCGCCTCCGCGTAATAAACTCCGTGCGCTGGAAAACGATCACAATTTGTAAGTTTCGCCGGCAGCTCTGCAATTAAAGCATCGCAGATTCGGGAATTCAACGGAATTCTTCGACGTCGAGAAAAATGTGATTTAATTTAACGTCGATCGGTAGTGATTTTTCATGAAATATCGCGATTTAAGTATCCGGGCGGAGCGCAAACTTTTCGAATATATCAAGCGATAAACGAATTTGTCACTGGCAATGTCGAAGCGCGGAGGCGGGAAATTCGGCCGGCGGAATGTGCACGCGCTGCACAAGAACGCAAGGAATTGCGCGAAAGAAAATGAGGAAAACCGCGCGCGGTTCGAGGTCCCTTCGAGCGTGCGAAAGGGGCGGGCGGCGCGTCGCAGCTGCGAGCGCCCGATTTATTTAATACGCGACGCAAACGCGCCGGCGGGCCGAGGCGGAACGACTCAATTCGATTCGATTCATTATAAATTCAATCAACACGTTCGATACATTGATTTTTACTTTACGCGCGAGCGCGTAAATTGAATCGGACGCGTGCCGCGCCGCGTGCGCGAACGCCCCCGCCGCCGCGCGGAGCTTTATTTACTGTTTTCCTTCGACGCCTTCGGCGATTTGCAAGTTAATCACTCAGTGAATAAAATTCAATCGCCCAGCGTCTGTCTGTGGAGTTTCGCGAAATAAACCGTTGATAATTTTTTTGTGCCGCCGCGGTTCCGGCGCCGCCGCCATTTCATTCCCGCACATTCGTTTACACTAACTGCGAGAAATTGGATTAATTAAATGTTCCAGAAGCGCCGCGCGGGGAATTAAGAGTTAACAGAGAATGCCGGCAAGGCTCCGATTTAATGTCGGGCGCGTTTTTATCGCCCGCCGGAAAAAGAGGCTAAACACCGCTGAAACCGCCGACGGAATTAGATTACGCCGGCGCGCGCTCGGTCTCCGAGCCCCCATGAAATTGTTCTTGCTCTCCGATGCACCCCCGCGCAAACGGCGCATAGAGCGACAGTCGCACGCACTAATAGGATCAGAAGTTGCGTGCGCGTTGCGAACTTTTAATCTTATCAGTTCGGTTTTAGTTTAGGCCTCCGGTCTCCGGTCTCGGTTTCGGTTTCGCTCTCGCAGCGCGCCGTTTCGCCGAACTATGAACAAACAATTTACTGGTTTACAGTAACGCGAGTGTGGCACATAGATGAACATGTTTTAATATCTTCGGCGCGCGCGCGCGCGCGCGCAAGTTGAAAAGTTTGACTTCTGACTTTTAGCACCGGCGAAATTTCCAATTTATGCGAAAGCCGCCGTCGAAAGTTGACGCTCGCGCGTAATAATCGCATATGGCGGCGGCATTAACTTGTAATGAGGCGCGCGGAGCGTGGAGAAAAACGCGACCTGGAAAACTATTCGCACGAACGTGACATGTTTTCGTGATTTTGGCAAAAAAACGATTCAGACCTAAACGCATTTTTGATTTTCTCTTTTGCGCTGGCAATGATGGTGGAGGCGTAGGGGAATGTGTGGTTAGAGTGCATTTTTGTGCTCAACGAGTTGGCCGCGCAGCGAGTGTTTAAAAGCCGCGGAAAATGAATAATGCATGGTGGATACTTTATGGAGTCGCCGCGTGGCCCCGACGGTGGAGGCGCCGGGCACACTGCACGCCGCCCGAGTATGACGTTGACGGCCGGGAAATATCTACATATTATGCGCGGGCCGTTTTAATAATTAAGCCCGTTATTAAACCTGTAACGCGCACGTTTGCCCTCGCTCTGCCCGCCGCACGCCCGCTCATCCTGCGAGTGATGCGCGTGCGAGTAATCCTTCGGCAAATATTTAAATTGCTCGACGCCGGCGAGGAAAAAGCGCGCGCGGTTATCAATCAACGCTTAAGCGTCTACGTGTCGCCGCGCCGGTCTGCGAAGTTTAGAGGGTGGAAACTCTTGACAGTTGGCAACAACCCTCGAAGTTGGACTCGTCACTATCCTGCTGACTCCTGAGAAGTTCCCTTTTCCATTTACGGCGCTCGTAAACGTAATTTTATAGCGGAATAACAACATCGCGATTATTGCCGGATTAGCGCGAATACTTAAGTAATTGAATGGGCCAATAACGCATGAGTAATCGCGAGATGTTCGTCTTTGTCTGGATGGCGCTGCGCGCGATAAATCCGCGCGCGATCGTCGAAAACGGAGCGCGCCGACCTTAATAAATACGTCGCGCGTTTAATTAGCGCGCGGCGCTCGCGTTTGTTTAATAAACTACTTAATCATCTTAATATTCGCGCATCGCCGACGCTCGCCCGGCGCCTCCGCCAGCCGAGCGTAATGCGCCGGGAACGTGTGTCGGCTGCATGCGCGAAATTTCCGTCGACTAAACGCCGCCGCCAAACTCCGCGAGCACTTTAAAGTCGCCGCCGCGCTGAGTGCGCGAGGTGGAAATTCGGAATTGCGGACATAGTGCCGCAAATTATAAACAGGAAATTAATCCCTGGATGCAACCGGGGCGCGCGCGAGTCGACCGGAACGGCGACGACGATCTTCGAGCGGGTTTTTTCGCGCTCCGGCGACGCCGGGAAATTATAATATCGCGCCTTTGTGGCGCGCGATAAAATCCGCTCGCGAAGCGTTCTCCGCCGCGAGGGAAATTTTAAATTATCGGCGGACGGGCGCCTCTCGCGTGTCGCGTGCGTTCCGCGACGTCCTTGCGCGTCCGCCGCGCGCGACATGCGATGTCTTGTGCAATTTTAAATCGTTCGCAACGCCGCATTTGCATTTCAGCGTCCGCCCCACTTTAGTATAATTTATTACGGGGTTGCTACATGATACTTAAGTAAACTCAACACAAATAGTGTTTAACTAGTGCTTGACATGCGAAGGAATTAAAAAGTTTGCTTTCAAACCGGCGAAAGAAAGCTGAAGTTAAAGGATTTGTGCGAGGATTTTCATGAGGTTATAACATATACATACATTATCTGATTTCAGCTAAATCTCTAAATTAGTTTTGCATGGAACAAGTTAAAATTTTATGCTTTAAAAAATTGAAATCAGTTCAGTAGAACCAAAGTTATTGCAGCTTGAAGATTGGCAAGTGGGGGTTAGGAGAGGTTAGTGTAAGTAAGCATTGACACGAAGGTTCCCGAGTCTAGTCGAAGTTAACCGATCTTTATATTAGATGATTTAACATGAGTAAACATGACTTAACTTTACCAACTCTTCACCCCTCAAAAAATCTAAATTTTGGAATATTTGTTGCATGTTGATCGATTGATAACGCAGTAGTTGCATAGTTTTGCATAAATTTTGGTTTGTGCGACGCTTTTTTGTCGTCATAACATGTCATATATTATCCAATCAGAGTAAAATTTCTAGGTTAGCTTAGTATGCAACAAACTACATCAAAAAAATTGAAATCGGTTTAATAGAAACAAAGTTACTACGATTTGAACATTAGTACGTGGTGGGGGTTAGGAAAGGTTAGAGTAAGTAGACACTGACCCGAAGGTTCACGACCACAGTCGAAGATGGCTGATCATTATATGATTTTACATAATTAAACATGTTTTAACATAACTACAGTCGGATATCCCTCAAAAACTAACATGTTTGGAGTACTTATAGCACGTTGGTATATTTATTTTTATCCTCATCTCGTAACGCATCCGTGCATCATCTAATTGCATTAAAATTTGGAACTTATATTAGCATGGAATAAATTCAAATTTTCCAGTTAAAAAAATCGAAATCGATTGAATAGAACCAAAGTTATTGCGGTTTGAAGATTGGAAAGTGGAGGTTAGGCCAGGTTAGGGTAAGCAGGCATTGACACGAAGGTTCGCGACCCTGGTCGAAGTCGGCCGATCATTATGTTGAACAATTACATCTAAGTAAACCTGATTTAACGTAACTGCAGTCGGGCACCCCTTAAAAAATGACAATTCCGAAACAACGATCGCACGTTAATAGATTGATTACGCAATCACGAATATTTTTGCCTGAATTTCTGTTGATTTATGTCCGGAAAGCCGCCCCTCGACCCTTCCGCAATCCGCAAAGGTCGGCTGTGTCCATTATTAATAAATTTCCCAGCGCGCGGGGGCAGAATGCGCGTCTCAAAGCATTATTTCATCAATCGTCTGTTGCCAACGCGCGCATCGATTCCGTTCGATTCGTCACCCCTTTTCGGGTCGTGCATATTCATGAGCGGTCAGCGGAATAGAAACAAATCGCTTATTAATTTCGCAATTTCCCATTTTCGCCCGCCCCCACGTCGTGCCACGGCGAACCCTCGCGCGCAATAATTAATCACAATATTTTTGTTTGTCGGCCTAAAATAACTCGAATTCTAGTTTTGCATTTTCTTGCATTCTTTGTTTGTCGGCATTGTTGCGATGCGGACAATGCGAGGGCTCGAATAAAGGGCTCGAGTGCAATCCCGAGAGGTATCATGCATATTTCCAAGGCGAGTGCTCTCTGAAGGACACTCGTCCCGAATTCCAAGAATGCTTCACCTGCTCCAAACCGTTTGCCCCTTCTCGACGTCCGTAACTAACTGCGCGGTCCGCATTCGCGCTGTGCTCCTATTTGTTATCGCAATAGATGGCGTTACTTGTTACCACCACTCCATAAATTATTTCGTATTTATTTTACGTGGAGGCGCCGGGTAGCATTCTTGATACCTCGTCGCTCGGTACTACCAACTATAAATGCCATAAAAACAAATTCGAAACTTTTTGTTGAAGGCGGTTCTGGCGGTAATAGATGGCGTTAGTTGATGAAAAATGTTGCATGATAAATAATGCGACGTGAAACACTGCCATTCATGTTATTCCACGTATTCATGACGACAAAGTGGCTCAATTTTTATTACTCCGCATTGGAAAAACGGTGCGACCGAGAGAGGGGAAGCGTTCCGGGCCTCCCCCGCGCCGACGAGTGGGGAGTCTTCTGCGAGTGACACGGCGGTTATCATTCGGCGAAACGCGGACGGAATCCACTTATTGCCGGACGGGCGCCGCCGCCCCGCCGCCCCGCCGCCCCGCAACAATCCTCATAGATCCTCGGAAATATCGCGCATTAAATGTTCGGAATATCAAGTCGGCGACGAGACTTTATTCCTCGAGATATATATATAGATATATTATTTAGAAAAATCCCCACGTACATTATCCGGGGCGGACAAGGCGGCCGCGAGCAAAGAGGACTAAACGCCGGCGATAAAATATTTTCAAACATGTGAAGGGCATAAATATCGCGCGGGTCGCCTTCGAGTACATGTTTGCGTGTTGTGCGATCCCACAAATTTTACCCCGGCGACGATTTGAATCCGGAATGTTTTCAGCCTTTCACTTTTGCTGGTTAGCCAAGCTGCGGTTAGGAGCGGCTGCTGCCCGGTAGGCACTCGACGCGAATTAGCAGAAATATTATTTCAATAGCGAGATAGTTGCATCCACTTGGACGGGGGCTTTGCGTGGTAACTGCGAGTTTATGAATATGATATCGGAACGATTTCCATGCCCCCGCCGCGAACGCGTTCGCGAACTTTGCATGCGCGTTTTATCGAGTGGCAGGAAGCTTGATTTCTCTTTGGATAAAATCCAGGATAACAAGCAGATACACACTTCAATGTATATCGACTCAAATATTCAATTCGTGCTATTCCGGCTCGCCTGCGAACATAAAGATGGCTGCGATGCGTCGAATCAATACAAACCGATTTTTATCACGTAAGCGAGTTTATACCGTTTTACAACAATATCGTGTACAATGTACCATTTTTGAAGCGCAACAAATATCAATACATTGGTAAATTGCACATAAAATTGTTTTTCTAAATATTTATAGGATTTTAAAATATCTGAATTCGTTTAGAAAATATAGGCGTTTGAATTCTGAAGAAATTTTTGGTAAAATTTTTGTTTGATTTTGGTATGTGTCTAATAACTTTTGTAAATATTGTTTTAACTTGATGAAATATAGAGATTATATAGTATATAAAGTGGTCTTTTAAAATACTCTATATATTTGGAAATATGTTAATTAGTCTAAAAGATATGGTTATCCAAACTTTCGCGATATTCATTTAGTGGAATCAATGCATTGCTTCAGCAATTTAGCAATAATTTCCTGAAACATTTATATTTATAAATGAACTGTATATGATTGGGTAGTCCAGAAAATATTTCTTCCTAATCACTTAAAAAATTTAAAATATCATAAGTGGTTCAGAAGTTGTGTATGTTTAAACATTTAACAAATTATTTTGTAGAAAATGTGTGTAAAATTTGTTTATTTGCAATAACTTTCACCAGAATAGTTAACAACGAATAACTAATACACATTTTAGTAGTCCGTTAAATGAACTTTCTGAATAATTTTATAATTTTAAAATATCTTATGTAGTTTAGTAGATATTGGTGGTCAAAGTATGGAGAAATTTTCTTGCCTGAAATATTTACAATTTGTAATTTACCCAATTTCAACATGACTTATTGCAATCTGGCAGCAAATTCCGCCGTCAAAGATGAATGAAAAACTCGCCCAACTTATCCGGTCTATCCTAGGCCAGCAGGTTACGCAAGCCGTGCGGAAAACCGCTCGAAATTCCGTCTATTATTAGTGGAGATTACATCGGCGAGGCGTTGTTATCGCAGCTTATTATATCAGCAATATTCGATAATGGTGGCAAAACGGGGGCAGCAAGGAGCGGCTGTGATAACAATCTATTCAGTTGGAAACAACACAAAGTCAGAAATCACTGAGGCGACCGCCGCCGAGCTCGCAAATGCCCGACGCAAGCTCGGAATGATAAAAAGGCGCGTTTTCGAGTGGCGCCCTCTCGCGGCGGCATAAAGAAATAGATTTATTATGGCGAAACCGCTTTATTTAGAGGACAAACCGTCTGCCGAGTAATAAAACGGGGGCATCATGGCGACGGGACGAGCGGAAATCATGTCCCGGTCATTTATCGCGTATAAAATCAGAGACGGGAAAGAAAGTAAACGATGATGACGGGCGGATAGTTGGCGGATAGGCGGACGGGCGGCTGGAATGGGGGCGGTTTGGGCGCGAGGCGCAAGGTGCGCGCGTACGCAATATTGTCGCCGGCAGGCGTTTTACATCGCGTTTTACGTTCGAATTTTATTACGATAATCTCGTCCGCGTCGGCGGTGCCTTTACAACGCATTTGCGTGCAGTAAAGGGGGATTTTTGTGCGTGCCGCGCGACAAAGCGCTTTGTTTCAAAGAATCACCAGACGGTTTCCACACCGGGCACGTCCGCCCTCTATAATGGCGCATGCGAGGCGCTGCGTGACTCCTTGGGACGCGACGAAATCGTTCTAAACGAGCGCGTTTTAAATTCGCCTTAAACTTCTCAAAGGAAGCTGCGAAAACCGAAATTTTCCCCGCAAGTCATGCGAGCCACGCCTAGGCCATAAAGTGCGACGTAGAAAACTCACGGTTTTGTCCTGCAAAAGTCCAATCCTGCAGTCCAAGTTGACCGTGGAGCCGACGCGAGCCGTGATATTGTGATCGGCGTTGCCCTCCTCGAAGAAGGGCCCCCAGCGCGTGTCGGGCAGGTCGGAGAGGCGGAAGCGCGGCATCGGAATCATGCGGTTCGGATGGCGCGCCGTGGAGTCCGGGGGCGGTTGCCCGACGGTCGGCGGCGCTTCATCAGGCGCGATTGTGTTCGCGTCGACGCCGTCTTCCAGCTCGCGCGGAATCTGCGACGCGTTCGCCATTTCCAGCTGCAGGGCCATCGACGTGCCGATGCCGACCGCCCCCAGCCCCGCGGGGGTTATTTCTGTGCCGCCTTGAGATATGTCCAGGTCATTTAATGACGACGTACTTCGATCATTGTCTGTAAACAGAAAACAATGGCAATAATTTACACAGCTGGAACAGCTTCCACAAGAACGTAATTTCAGCCAAGGACAAGAGCAATAAAATCAAATAAAATCTCAGAAATTAGCTACTTAAATGTTTTTTAGGATTTTCATATCCTTTTATTAGTTCATGTGATATAGATGGTCGTTTTATGATGAAATTATTGAAAATAAATTTTGCATTATTTTGCTTTGGGTCCAATAACAACGACCACAATTATCATAAACAAATTACGCGAAGATATTTTATTACTGGGTATATTTGTCTATTTATATTGATTCAAAATTTTAATATATCTTAAGTAGTTTAAAGGATATGGACGATTTTATTGCGGGGCAATTGCTTTTTGCAGAAATTTTGCATAACTTTTTTTACAATAACTTCCGCAAAAATTATTATAAACAATTAAGCTAGACTTAGTTTAATAGTCTAGAGAAGCATCTTTGGAAATATGTATACAATTTGGTAATATCTTCAGTAATTTGGAGGATGTTGACGTTTAAACTTGGATGAAGAGTTCGCTTGTAATATTTCAATTTTTTATGAATAACTTCACCAATTTTTAATATTTTCTCATAAAAGAACTTTTATTTGAGGAACAACTAAATTGTCTAAGACTGTCTAACTGAATTTTGAAGAATTATTGCAAGAATCGCTTGTTATAACGCTTTAAACTTGTACTAACAGCCTACCACATACTTTACAAATATTTTTTTCAGCTCGAAGCCAATTTAGCTGAAATTCTTGCGACAAGTTTCGAAAAATTCTCTGAAAATACTGTGTACTAGCGTAGTACCTATAGCCTCTAATCCCCTAAGCAATAATTCCATTAATTCCATTAAAAAAACTTCTTTACGGCGGCGGAGGCGCCGGGACAGATTTATGCCTCTATCCGGAGCGCACTAAGATGTGTCCCAGTAGAGAAATCACGCGGAATGGCCGGACCGAATTATCCGATTACGATACTCGCGCGTATCCATTCCCCGACGCGGCGGCGGGCGTTGCGAATAAAGTAATTCGCGCGGCGGCGGCGGCGGCGCGCACAATAATGCACGGATGCAAGCGGTAAATAACGGCCGAGGAAAAACATCCGAACACTTCGCTCGTTCCGGAGACATTAGCCCGGCAGCATGTAAAAGCGAGAGATGCCGGAAAAGTTTGCCGGAGGAGGAGAGACGGGCGGCTGAGAATTTCGTTGTTGTGGAAAGAAACGAAGAGTTAAGGAGCGCGGGCCATTTGCGCCCACGTCCCGGCGAGGCGTACTTAATCTGCGTTCATAATTTTGCGCGCATCGCTCGCACGCCCTTGTTAATTGGATTTTTTTTTCGCTGCGAACGTTAATAAATAGCCGAAACTTAACGACGCGCCGTGTCGTACATTTTAACTGCGCGTCTGATGCATTCCGAAAGTTTGCTTCTTCATCGGCGGCCAAACAACTTGATTTCTTTGATTAAAATACTTTTGTTTCTTTTTCGCACCCCTTAACTCGATATTAATCTGGAAGCAAAATATTAATCTTGCTCGAATAACGACGGTAATTCCCAAGGAAAGTTTTTACGTCTTAAAACAGAAAATAACCAATAATTTATTCGCTTTGCAATAAAGTCTATATAAATTACTCTCACCAAGGAAGTTATAAATAAATAAATTGACTATATTATTACTTATACAGATGTTTTTAAAAATTTCAAAAATCTTAATTAGTTTAGAAGAAATTGACATTTAAATGTTTTAAAAGTTTTTTTTGTGATAAAAATGGCATTGTCTTAGTAAATGTACAACAACTTCCACAAATATTATAATAAATATGTGCTCTAAAGGCAGTTAGTAACCAAAATAATTGTCTTTCCAAATGTTTTTAAAATTCAGAAAAATCTTTATTAGTTTAGAAGATATTGGTATTTAATCTCTGAAGAACAGAGATATTGCATCACTCTAGTTAATATACAATAACTTCCACGTAAGTAATTATACATATAAAAATATAGATAATTAAGCAGTCTATAAAATTATCTTACCGAGTGTTTTTGAAATTATAAAATATCTTAATTAGTTCAGAAGATATTGACGCCAAAACTACCAAGACACTTTAGTCGGATTCTTGATTAAATTAATTTTCTTGCTTGCTCTGTCTTGACAAGATTTAATTCCACAAACAAAATACATCCGAGAGATGGCATTGGTTCTAGTGCACTTTTTGGCGTCAAGATGGCGTCTCCTAAATTTATTAAATTTATGGGATGGAAGAAGACATAACTAAAATTATAAAAGTGAATTTTGCACTTTATCCTTGTTAGACCTCGAGCAGGTGACGCTTAATGCTGATGAGCGGCTCATGACTCACCAGGACTCGGGCCGTCTCGACGTTCCGCGATGCGAGGACGCTTCCGCGCTCCCCTCGCCGCCGCCCGCGTCAGTCTCACGTAAAACTTAATTAAATGATATAATGGCGAGGTGTAGATATCAACGCGGCGCGCGCCTGTGGGGACCTCTGGGTGGCTTCCATTGCAGCCGCCGGCACGCCGATAAAACAAATATAACTTTCCCTCGACGGCGCCGAACGCGCGCGCCGCCGCCGGATCCTTCAACCCTTTGCAACTCCCAAGATACGAGCACGCTGCCGACCGGTGAAGACGTAAAACGAAGCGGGACACGCGAGGATATCGCGGAAGATGTGCTTTAATGTTATGCGCGGGACGGACACCGGAACCTGAATGTCTGCTCGAAGTCATTATCCTTGGACATTGGCGCGTTATGATATTAAAAAGGAGCGCTGCGTCGAAATATCCCGTCGCAACGACTTATACATATTCCAAGGATAATTAAAAATGATTGATGAGTTTATCCTTTATCCCCATGGGTTTTAACGAGGATATTTTTGTCCTTGACGACTCAGATTTTAATTCATCTAAGTTTAACGAAGAAAATTAGTTTGGGCTCCGCCTCGGGGGACAAATTTGCTTAGGACCTTTGCACTGTCAATCAATCCTGCCGCTGAACAACTATATAAGTAATCATCCTGATTATCCTCGAATCTCGCCCGCGGATTCCACCAAAAATGCCCGCAAAATCAACTCCTACCTTTGTGACAACTTTACACAAGCCGGTGCGCTTTAAAGCGGGAACAAATTGACTTAGGACCTTCACTAACCTTAAAGGGCCTTGAAGGACGTTCAAAATCAACAACTCTAGCAAAGTCAACTCCGACCACGCTCGAAGCAATTGCGAAACTTGTCGAAAGCGAAAGTTCTCCATTAACGTCTTAAATTAGTTTGTCATTCGCAATTTATTTGATTCTGCCGATTCCCACCTTCGACCACGTGGTCTTATTAGTTCGCGGCCGGCAAGCTTTGCGTGTTTACTGAATATTATTTAGATTGCTCGTTACGTGCGCGCTGCGGAGTGTGTTGATTGATTAAATAATTAATTGGTCGATAAAAATCGCACGAATTCATCAAGTACGCAAATTTCGCCGAATTCGAACGTTAATGTACACAATATTTTAATGTTTGGCCAAATTTTAACGGGTTTGCGTTCCGTGGGGACTTGCATGGGTGCTTCGACATTATTTCGCGCATGGAGGTAAATATTCAAGGACTCGCAGGACGCATTGGATTCGAATCAACAAGTACGTTTCGCGTGCGTGCGCGGCAAATCGTATAAAGCACGCGAATCAAAAATTAAATGTCACAACCTGTAATTTTTCAATTTTTACGTTTACTCATTCCGTGATCATGTTATTTGTTTTTTTTTCGGAACTGGATTTAATCGGCAAGAGATATTTTTGCTTAACATGAAAAAAATTAATGTTTCATGTTTTTAGCTGTACGATGTACAATACTTTATGAAGCACAACACAATTGTAGATATAGCTAGATCTTTTATTGGCCTTTCCGATACTTTTTCGAATACTATATTAACTTTATTAGTTTTTATGTTATGAGTAGTTAAAATTCTTATGGAAATGTTTTCGGTAAAACTTTGAGTTTTTAGTTTTCTGGTAACAAAACCATAAATATTCTTAATATTAACATCAAATCTCGCCTGCGCCTTCTCAAATATATTCTTTCTCAAATGTTTTTTAAATTTTTATAATATCTCTATTTGCTCCGCCATTGTTAACGGTTAAAATTCAACAACAACTCGGCTTAACCTGCCGCATAAAATATATTGCGTCTTTTGCCGTGTGGTGAACAATTCTTTATAAAACAAAACAAAATTATTTATATATATAAATTTTGGATTGGCCTTTACTAAACTTTTTCGAAAATTTAATTACCCTGATCAGTTTTTATATTATAAGCAGTTAAAATTCTCATGAAAATGTTTTCCATAAAAATTTGCTAGTTTTTAGATTTTCTACAACAACACCGTAAATATTTATAATACAAACTTCAAATCTCACCTATACCTTCTTAGATATATCCTTTCTCAAATGTTTTTAAAATTTTGACATTATCTTTATTTGTTCTGCCATTATTAATGTTTAAAGTTCAACAACAATTCAGATTGACCTACCTATAAAGTATGTTTCGTATTTTTGGCTGTATGATGTACAATTCTTTATAAACATAACAAAATTATTGATATACATAGACATTGGATTGGTCTTTACGTTGCTTTCTCGAAAATTTAATTACCTTAATTACCTTTATTATTAATTCTCATGAAAATGTTTTCCATAAAGATTTGCAAGGCCTTAGTTTTTCTACAACAAAACCGTAAATATTTATAATATATACTTCAAATATCACCTGTACCTTCTCAAAGACATTCTTTCTCAAACGCTTTTTAAATATTTACAGTATCTCCATTCGTCTCGCCATTACTAACGTTTAAAGTTCAACAGCCACGCGGATTAACCTCCCGTGCAAAGTATTACGTGGAGGCGCCGGTCACGAAGTAGAGTTGATCAACTTCCAGCGTTTAATTTTCTTTCGTTCGCCTTTAAAGTGAAAGTCGCGCCCAATGTCTACGGCGGGCGTGTCGGCTCCACCGGCTCGTGCCTTATTGATTCTATTTATACAAAGATTTCCCACCGGGCGGCGCAACTTTCCGCCCATCTCGGCGCTAATTAATTTTTAAATAAATTCGACCACACGCGAGGGTGGCAAACGAGCTCGCACACAATATCGCGGCACGTCGTTACACGAAACTTACCGCCAGGCGCCGCCGCGAAGTTTCCAGCGGCGCGGCAAGAATAAGTTTAAGTCGGAAAAGTGCGAAGCGAACAACTCCATTTACTATTTCATAACCCGCGCCGCGTTTTCCACTCGCGGCTTAATCAAATATGAAGATTAGCATCTCAACAATAACACAAAAGCGCAATTTATTTGTTGAATGTTTTTGAGGGTGTATATTCGATCAATCGAGTTCCACAATCAATAAAAATGCAAATCCAGGATGCGCTTTCATTATTCAATATCTCGCGCTCTATTTGCCTCGGCAAAAGAGCGAAATACGCGGAGAGCGTTTGTCATTTATCTTGGCATTCCCAGCAGTCGCAGCTGCATTCCATTCCACCCTTTTACCGCCTCTGTGCGCTGAAGAAACGGCAATATGTGGTTCAAAGAGATTTTTGCGATACCATCATTACGCTGCGTTGTTTTGCTAGGATAGAACCATATTTTCGGTTCTGATTACGAATTTAATTAAAAATAACTTCCCCGCGGGCACGCCGATAAGAGTGCTTTTAATTTCCGCATATTTTTCGTCGAGTCGCGAGGGCGATATGGCTGATAACCCCGATGTTTTTCCAGAGCGCCGTTTTATTTGCTCATCCGGCACTCGTCGCCGTCGACGCGAGCAAATTGAAAGAAAACAGTTAGTTTTTCGCGCGCGAGCCACCCCACCCGATATCAATTCGCAGGACAAGGCGCTCAAGGATAATAATTGTTTGCGCGAAAATCAACAGCACTTAAAAAATCGACGCGAATCTTGGCCGCGCGAAAATCGACTTTCAATGTGCGCGCGTCCGCGCCGGGTAGGGTTGAAAGGCGTCTGAGGCTCCGAGAAACATTGCCGCCGCAACACAATATGCACCCCCTTAAGCCAGACGCGACGTTAGACGCAAAAAGTACATTGAAAAGCTTTTTCTCCCTTTCGGCCGGCGAGAGAATTCGTGGGAATATAAGAAAGTGCCAACGCGGAGAGCCGCAAAGTCTTGGGCGCTCACCGACAACAAATTCGACTTTATTATATAAATATTCAGGGAAAAGCGCGCGCCGCAAACTCGGAAACTAAAAAACCGCGTTTTTACAATTTCATTTAATTAAGTTCAGTTCACCGCTGTTTGCGCTGCGTGATTTCCCTAAGCACCGGGGCACGAATAATTGAAGATTGTGCAGTGGAGTAATTGATACTTGCATGTGAAGTGCGCCCGGTGCGCACATAATTGCCGTACTGTTATTGGTTGCGCACTTAGAAAAGTTGTTTGTATCCGCCGTGATTTACTAATGCCGATGGAGGTAATGCAACTAATGATTTCATCAACATCAAAGTCGATTTGTCACTTTGCCCGACTGGCTTACCGACCACGCACGCAGCACCGCCATTGTGGTTACGTCAAGTTGTTTGCCCCTCAGTGTTTATTAATGTCTGTCGATGCGTTTTTGGACCAACGAAAAGCGCCGATGAATAATGCAAGCGTTAATCGGGTTCCGAGTAAAGTAAACAAAGTATTTCGGTCGCAATTAATTTTTAATGGCGCCGGGACGCGTCTATCCGATAAAGCTTCGGCGGCGAAAGGGGTAAATACAATTGCGCGCGGATACTGGGCGCCGAGCTACGAAGGGAATGCCCCGTGGAGGATTTCGCTGCATCCGGTTCGAAGGTCGGGCTAGTAGTGGCTGACCGCCGCCCGAGGAGAGGAAAATGGCCAGTAACATAATAAACGCACAATACGCCTCGTAATGCTCCGTAATGGAATAGAATGCGCTTAGATTGTTTCGTTTCACGGCCACCCGCTCTCAGCGAGGGGATGAAATCTAACCGGGTCGGGGAAAATGGCGCGAATAATAACAATTTGTCGGTGAATTTCTCAACGCATTGTTTATTCGGTTTTAGATAGTTTCAAACATTTAATTCTGTTTTCTTTATTTATAGGTATGGAACGGCACCCTAGTGACTCTAGTTCATTGCAATGCAAGGTAAGGGGTGCTTTGAAGCAAAAGTTGTTTTAAAGTTTCGCGGTCCGCTTAATATCGACGTTTTCCATTATATTAACGGAATTAATAATAACAGTGACTGATTTAGTAGAGTGCATGTCATTTTTGGATGTGTTTTCCTTGAATTACAAACTAGAGTAAATAAAATTCTGTCCATTTACGTAACGCGCGTACAGAGAATTAAATATTAACATGTCAAAAACTCTTAACTCATTGTGTGGTACTAACTATTGAATTGACTTGCATACTTTATGTAATTCGTGATGACCAGTGAACATCAGAGAAAGGTAAATAACATGCTGGTCGTTGGTACAATTGCCTTTGTAACAAAATTAAGTAGTTCTGGCCTAAGTGTTTTTCTGATTATTTAGTATTTGTGACTAAATTATTAGTAAGGAGGAAACCTAAGACGCATCATATTCAAGTTAGCCTTTTGGTCTTTCGAACCGAATCATCCCCCACATCTCGAAACATTTCTTATAATAATTTTGAATGTGTTTTCCCTAAATTACGAACCAGATGAAATAAAATTCTGTTCGATTGAACGTTTTAGTGAACAGGATTGAACGAATTGCATTTATTACATTAGTTACATTAAACAAGAGACCTGGTCATGTCATGAACTATTAACTCATTACGTGGTACTAACTATTGAATTGACTTGCATATTTTATGTAATTCGTGATGACCAGTGAAATCAGAGAAAGGTAAAGAACATTCTGGTTGTTGGTACAATTGCCTTTGTAACAAAATTAAGTAGTTCTGGCTAAGTGTTTCTCTAATTATTTAGTATTTGTGACTAAATTATTAGGAAGGAGAAAACCTAAGACGCATCATATTCAAGTTAGTCTTTTGGTCTTTCGAACCGAATCATCCGCCACATCTCAAAACATTTCTTATAATAATTTTCAATGTGTTTTCCCTAAGTTACGAACCAGATGATATAAAATTGAACAGAATTAAACGATGACAGAATTTATTACATTAGTTACGTTATACATTAAACAAGAGACGAGACCTGGTCATGCCATAAACTATTAACTCATTAGTGGTACTAACAATTGAATTGGCTTGCATAATTTATGTGATTCATGCTGATCAATGAACCCCAGAGTAAGGTAAATAACTAGGGTATAAAGAACATCTAATTATTTAGTATTTGTGATTGGTATATTAAGAAGGAGATATCCTAAGACGCAGTCACATTCTAGTCTTTCGAACCGCATCTGCCTCTACATCCCGAAACATTTCTAAAACAATTTAAACGGCTCATTATTTAAAGCACAATAAACTAAATTCCACTCGTAAATTGCAACATATTCGCGTCTCGCATGTTCACAACGTTTTCATAGACTTCCTGCGTTTGTTACCCAATGAATTGCCAGTTTGCCTGGTCGGGCGGATAAGCAGTGCGCTAAGGTAAAACTGGTCTTGAAGATGGCTCGGCAGTCGCGGCGATGCAATAAACTTCGTCTCAGGTGCGCACGTTTGCGCCGAAAGCCCTAAAGCTGCAGGTGCAATACTCTAATTACATTAAGAACAGGAAACAGCCGTAAAAGTGAAAAACCCGCTCGTTCCCGCGGCGCTGGGTGCGCCGAAAATATAGCAATGCTTGGCCGGCGCCGCCGGAAAATAAAGAAACGGCAAAGAAATAAAAAGCAAGCGGCAGGATCGAATTAACGAAAACGTTCTCCCAGCTAATTCACTTCATTAATGTAGTGAAGTGGAGAGAGAAAAAGAACGGCGCCCAAGCAACGCAAAATACGATACGACGCGGAACGAATAACAAGCGCTCTTGTTGCTCGTTGCGAGAATTGAGAAACGAGATATGCGAGGCGCGAAATGCGAAGCGCAAGAATTGTTTGGGCAATTCGCAGGTATTTATTTTCACATCTGCTTATATTTAACAACAATAATAGTTTCCGCTTTGGAGATATAGCGGAACGTAGTTGCAGCTCCGAAATGCGCGGAGATACATGCAAATTTATGTAAAATTCGAACATCTGCGCAATCTTGTCCGCCATTTAGTTGGAACACGTTTCCGAATTGTAACTGTTTGCTCGGTTTGTTATCCCCGAACAAACAAAACCGCCCGAAATATATTGTAATGTATTTCGAGGACGATACGCAGTCCTGCGTGGAGTCGGCCGAAACAGTCGACTCAAATATCAATTAGTTGCGGGCAAATAATCCCCGCCGGTTTCCATTCGGCGTTACAATACGCACATGTTTTCCCGAAACAATATATTACAATAATACAATTATTAGGTATAAACATTCCGCTGGCGCGATTGTGGAGAAACACATTAGCGGGAAACCGGTTTAACTGGGGGGCGACGCGGAGGAATTTTGCGCGCAAAAATCGAAATAATGTGCGGCGTCATGATTGTCCTACATCCGGCGGATGCGCGTCTTGGCAACGCCGAGTTATAAATTGCATATTCATGTTGCGCATTAGGAGCGCGCGCGCGCGGATTTTAATGCGTGTGCATTTTCGAAATCAAATTATATTGATCGATGGTGGCGGCGCCGGCCTCCGCCGCCGGATGCCGCATCGTTGCGGCGTGATGTATGCACGCGCAACGCCAAACAACTAATAATGATTATTCGATTCGCTGAATTGTTAACAATGACTAAATCATTGGTTGCGCAAATTTGCGGAAAATTCGAAATTCGTGAATAGAAAAACGTCGATTTGTCCTTGCCGTACCTGCGCCTCGCAGTTCTGCAATTTTCCTCGCTGTAAAACCACTTTGCTTGCGAGCAGCGCAAATAATTAGGTTAATTGGATGTCCGCGCCGCGCCGCACTTAAAAAAGTCCTTAAACTCGACGATAAAATTTAACAATAAATAATAAAAGTGAATTAAGCAATAAAACGCGCATAAAACCAATTTTCCCCCCCGGCGAATTTATTTTTTACCTTTTTCTTCGCCGCCGAAGAGAAATGGCGCTCCGCGCGCGCACCGAAAGTGCGTTTAAATATTTGAACAATGCGCATCAGGTTTTTCATATTCATGCGCGAGGAATTCGCAATTTTGTTTATTTAAATCGCTTCGGCTGCTTTGCATGTCTTTCAATTTGGACGGAATCGGGGAGCATCGAAGGCTTTGCTGCCACGCGGACGAAACAAAACGAAATATTTTTAAGAGGCGAAAGCCTCGACTCGCGCTCGGATTGTGGTTGCGCGAATAAATAAATAAATAGCTCAACCGGCTGAAATGTAGAGCACGCAGAAAGACGCCGCCGTCTCCACACCGAAAGCTTCGCGCATTAAATATGCAGAGAAATGCATTAAAGTTGCTTAGGACGCGTTTAGATCTAATTGCGCCTGAATTTCGCTTGGTTCTTAGTTTGCGCCGCTTGTGCGCGAGCTTGCGCAGAGTTTAGTTGTTGCGGCGGATTATTTTTAATCGCGGTCGCGGTTAAAAACGTTGGCGGGACGTTTGAACGCTTTGAGTCGGCGATGCGGGTCAAAGGACGTTTTTTCCCCGCGCAGGACGGCCGAGATAGAGGACGAGCGCGCGCGCTGCGGTAGTTTTGAGCGCTTGCAGAAGAGGCAGCAACTCGGAAACGCTTGATAATCTCGTCTGCCCCCGACGTCGCGGAATACAAATCGACAAAGCTGTGCGGTGGCGGAGGCGCTGGGCGTGCAAACGTTTGATGGTGTTTAATGCTTTTCAATAAAAATGCGCAAACTTGATTCTAAAAATATGCGTTTCTTTCGCCGGACATTTTCCTCGAGCGTTTCGAGCACGAATTGTCCTTACTAGGTTTTCGGTCATTTTGCAAGCTAATAGACGATTCCAACTTCGGATATTGGCGACGTCATCCGGTTCGAAGGACGCAAAAACGAGTAAGATAGCATGACCGAATATTGCCGTCGCAATATGAATATAAAACGCGCGCATTAAAAAATAAGGGCGCCGGTAATGGCCATACGTAGCGAAGACGCAATCGTAAAAGTAAATTTTTAGCGGCGTTGCGGAAAAACACGTAGGCACACGCTCGGCAACAACGGCAAACAATGGAGAGCATTAAAAGTTAAAAATTTCAACGCGTCCAAAACACGCGCCTAACAACTCACGCTTTTTGTTAATGCGCATTACGGGCGCGAGTTTATTTGAACAGTTTTCGTTTCATTGTTTAGAAATATTTTGCTTCGCTGCGCAGCACCGGCAGCCGCCAACTTTTCTATCGAATCGCGAATACCGAAGCGCGCGCCAAACATCGATGCCGCAAATAATAAAAATATCGTTCACGATTCGAATAAAGCGTCAACGTTTCGGACGAAATTCGGCGCCGCTTTCTGTCGCGAGTTCAATTTTTTTTTTCGCTCCGTCGCGTTGTTCGTATTTTAGTTTTTCGCTTATTCGTTTCCGCGCTTTACACTAAAATCGGCCGCCAGCAAAAAGCATTGTCCGTGCGCGGCATAAAGCGCGTCGGAGCAAAAGCTCGTTCGTAAACATATTGAAATGAGCGATTTTTTACGCCGCGCGGGGCGGGGGCGCGCGTTGCCGACGGTTTTGTGCTTTTCGCGTTCGCGGAAATTGGCTTTTGGCAGACGTCGCGGGCGCGCGTCTTGCCGGCCGCGCGTTCGCTCACAATGAAATGGAAACGTCCCAATTTCGCGCGGCGAATGAGTGCCGAATGAATTTTAAGCATCCAGGCGGCGCGAGCGGAGCGAGCCCGCCGAGAACCGGCCGTAACGAGGCGGCGGAATTCGACGAAGAATTTCAACGATTTTTTAACGTTCATTACAGCGCCGGCGGCGGCGCCGTCTACAAAGGAAAAACGTGCCGCCCGAGAAGGAACCGTAAACAATCCTAGTTCTTGTTTGCGCGCGGGCATTTTCGTGGAAAAAATCATAAATAACGCTTTCAATCAATCAATCAATCGGAAATTTCTTACCTCGCATGAAAAAGCGCTCAAAACACATCGCACAATGCGCGTAATGATATGCGTGGCAACGTCCCCGCTTTCATGGATCATCATTAATATTATTATTCAGCCTTTTTGCGGAGGACGCGGCAAAAAAAAAACGCGAAAAACCTAATAAAACCGCGTTTTTTCGGCGCCCCGCGAAGAATATGCAGAAAAACTCTGCGGTTGTCGGACGATTGACCAATTGACGACCGATGCGCCACTTTGCGGCAATAAGGCCGGCGGGCGGCCGTAAACGCAGACGCCAATTTCGCCGACCGGATAATCGCAAATAATCAAAATTTACGGCGAGAAATAAAACGCGCGCGCGAGGCGGGACGATCGCTCAATATTTGCCCGACGGCTCGGCTGGCAGGTAACATCAAAGCGGCGGGCGTCCGGCCAGAGCTTTTAAAGCTTTTCGGTGGATCATCCTCTCGCGCATATCCGATCATCCAATTGCCCCGCGCGCATCACTGTTTTATGCCTTTTCGAGAGCGAATCGGCGCGCGGCGGTTATGTTTTATGAATGCGCTCTCATTTATTTTTTTCCGAGTCGCTCGAGAGCATTCGGGCGGCGCGCTCGCAATCGTTAGTTGGGAATTATCGCGTCCGCATTTGTTTCGATGAAATTTAATATTTTTCAGCGCGTGCGTGCGTGTGTGTTTTTTTTTTTTCTGTCGTAAAGGGATAAAATCTCGCTCGCCGGCGCGCAGGTACCGCCGAACCGGCGAGGATGTTTCCCCGCGCAATTTGGCTTTTTGTCGGCGTCAGCTCAAATCAACCACATCAGCTCAATATGGCATCGCACGCTCCGTGCCTGCGGAATGTCGGCGGGCACCAACCTGCATCGGGCCCAGTCTATCAGCGGCGGGCAAACAATTTTATGTTTTTCGATACCCACGGCCGCAATTTCGCTTTTACGACGCGAGGCGCTCGCGGCCGAACGTGTACATCGACAAAAACTGCAATCGGCGCGATCGCCAAACGTCGCGAAACGAAATTTATCAACGTTAAAAATCATAAAGAAAAAAGCGACGGTAAAGCGCCGTCGCTTTTGATTAAACTTCTACCTTGCGCCCGGCGCCTCCGCGGCGACGTTTTGAGGAATTCGATGCGATGCGGGGCAATTTCGAAATTGCGCTTTACTTTGTTCCAACGCACCCAAGACGATTACTTTTCGCGGTTGACCAACCTCGACTTAAACAGTCGCTCGAGAGGGTTGTTTTGACCTACAACGGGTCTAATCGGCTTACCGGCCCGGCCCATATTTCGAAACATAAGACGAATTTCTGTAGATTTTACGGGAAACATTGCTCGGGTTTTCCTTCGGTTTTTAGGGAATTATGCAATTCGTTCGCAAAATTGACTTACCCGCTAGAAGGGAGGTTATTAACACCCCAACGACCAGGTAAATTTCGGCCGCTCTCCTCGCCAGTCTTGCCATCGCGTATTTGCTCTAAGGAAACGCCGACTTTGGGGCTGAACTACATTTCACATCTGCAACAAAATCATGGGATAAGTTTTCGCGAAACCGTAAATATTTCGAAACATCGCGAAGTCTTTGAAAGTTGCTCGTGGGCGCCGTGACCCGAATTAACCACCCTTAACGTTCTCGCTCCCTGGATGCGCGCTGATTCGCCAGGATGAACACCTAGAGCGCAGGACAATGCGTCCTGGGAGTGCGAAGCGTTTCGCGCGCACTCCTAGACCGAATCAAATTAGCGACTCGCATTCTAGTTTATTAATGCGAGGCGGCGCGCGAGCGGGCCGCGGAACGGAGGCGGCGAGGCGGCGGCGTCGGCGGCGGCGGCTCAACCGAACACAAACATAACATTATTTTCTCATTAAGGGCTTGAATTTAATTTTCGCCAGCCGCGACGACAAAAATGACGCGACGCGCAATTCCGGCGTCGCGCCGCCCCCATAAAGCAGCCCCGAAAAATTCGGAAGCACATTCTCGACTCGAAGGTGGCATTAAATTACTTCGTCGAATTTTAATAGCGGCGAATACTTTTTTTTCCTCCCTTGGTCCAAGGGCCGGTTCGGTAACGCTTATTAGATTTGCTCCCTTGATGTCGTCGCTACTTCCGCTCTAATCCGCCTCTTAAAAGGCACCCAGGCAAGCGCGCAAACTTTTTTTGCATCGCAAATTACGGCCTATTACCAAATTGCGCGCGCGGCGCGCAATTAAGTTATGACAAATTTCCCGGATTATCGTGCGCCGCGCCGATAACAATTAAAACTAAAACGCGCCGCGGTTTCGGAACGGTTATGTAAATTTTCTAATTATGCGCCCGGCGCCTCCGCCGCGCGCGCGAACACTAAACATTAGCCGGGCGCGCGAATCAAAAACGAGATCTATTATAAATTTATTTAATCCGCGTGCATAATTTATGCGGCGCACGGCATAGGGCGGCATAACTTTCCGCCTTTGCGCAGGATTTCCGTGAGGTGGCTCATGAATTAATTGGCGCCGCTCGCCAGAGCGGAATCGGGAAAATAACGAATTTCGACCGCGCAAAGCTACGCGTCGATGCGCCGAACGAGATCGCCGGGGTTGCAATTGATTGTAGACGACGCCCGACGGTCGGCCGGTGTGCGTCGGGCTTTAGGCGCGTCGCGGCCGAGCCGCAATTCCGAGCGGGCTTTTATTTCGCGCGCCCGCGTTCCGCGCATCGATCACGATCAAATGCGCTCCGGCTGTAATCGCTTTAATAAAGCGCGCGCGCGCACTTTGCATTTCAAAGATTCGCCTCGCCGCAGATATTTCATTGTTTCGCGTCACAATGCGCGCGCGCGGTTGCAATTCGCCAGCTACAAACAATGCCGACCGGCTTCGTCGAAATTCGCCGCCGCGCAGCGAGGAAAAAATTTCCGAGCGCTGCGCGACCGGCGAGAACTTTTCCCACCGGCGCGCCCGACGAAATTATATTTTCATGACAATTAATACTGAAATAATAGACCTGGAGTGTCTGCACGTTCGTCTGCCGACAATGCGAACCGGCGCGCTCCGTGACATCCCCACTGTCTGGCCGTCTAATTAGATCGGACGAAAGCTCGACGAAGTGCGCGCGCCAAAGAACTCGAGGCCGACGCCGACGCCGACGCGCTAATTTGCGCGCGAGAGAAACAAGTTGACGTCTGCCCGGGCAAAACCCTTCGTCGATTTTTCCGCCGAGCGGCGTCGCCAAATAAATGCCAGCGCTTTCGTCGAGTGCCTGGATGCGCGCTAAAAGCTCGCATCAAAATCGCATCAAAACGATGACATGAAAGCTACACTAACGACGATGCCGGTCGATGCGAAACCTTGCGCCCCGAAGCTTTTAAAAACGCGCGG
>JARRAA010011730.1:0-11074 GCA_030557295.1 Ecitodaemon sp. MM-2014 | reverse complement strand
TATCCTGCTTTCACGTTACATATTGTTACATTCTTCTTCTTTTAGGTAAGCCTTAGTATGAAAAATGGCGAACATGCCATTATCATACTATCGGATTTGGAACATGTTGTTCAGCACATATCAACATTTTACGAGACGTCCTTATTCGCATGGAATCCATGTGGCACGATTTTAGGTACGTATTTTAACTCAACATACTTACTATGTTGATATTATTAATTTATTTTGTAGCTTCAGGCAATGCTCGCAACTTTAATGTACGATGGTTCATTGGCAGAGAAGGTGTAGAGAAGAGAAGAGTGAAGATAGCAGCTGATGCAAGACAAAATGTTTTGTCCATTCATTACAAAAACTTTGGGAATCAAATTCGCTGATTGTATTGCAATCCTATTTATTTATACCTTCGTAGATTTATTTTATAAGTGGATTAATATATTTTACATTTTTACGACTCGCAAATGTTTAATTCTTCTAATATTAACATTTATTGTTGAAGGATAAGAAGTACTGTCGACAGGCACAATTTCGGTGTATACTATAATGAGAATTAAACAAACAGAGCTCACAATCAGTGAAGTCACAATTCAGAGTGAATTGTTGAAGGATGGATACAAATGACAAGCGTTATAAATCATAAAAATGAGCTATTAGTGACACATAATTTATAATCATCATCAATTCCTCTTAAAATAACAAGGCACAAATCATCCGTGAAAATGAAAGAAGATACCAGCCCGGAAGGCGACTGCAAATCACTATCGAAAATATTCAAGGAGCTTTCCAAACTGGAGCAGGACTTTCGACAACAGGAAACCGTGTGCAAAACGAAAACGGAGGAATTGGAAAGGGCGACGTCTAACAATAAATTGCTCCAATGGCATTTGGACAAAGCGTACGCCGAGATTGAATCGCTAAAGAAAAAATACGCCGAATTAGAAGTTGGTTGGTCAAACGAAAAGGAATTTTACGAGCAAGTGCTGCAAAAACACACGGAGAAAATGAACGGAATGACGTTAGAGTATAAAAACGGAATGGAGAAGCAGGATTTATTATGGAAACGGCTGAAGAATGATTTGGAAGAGGAACATAATGCTTTCGTCACTACTCTGCAAGTCAAGCAAGGGGAAGATCTTATACGCCTTGAAAAAGAGGTACAACGTGCGGAACAGCATGTTCGTGCCACTAAAAACGTTTAGATTATAGCGTGATACTTACGTTTCTATTTTAGGCGAAACAACTTCAAGCTCATTTGGACGCAACAGCGGAAGATAATCTATTATTGCAAGACAAAATTAGGAAACTTCACCAGGAATACTTGCCGATGGATGCGTACA
The DNA here is from genome assembly GCA_030557295.1 of Ecitodaemon sp. MM-2014. Lineage (NCBI taxonomy): Eukaryota > Metazoa > Arthropoda > Insecta > Coleoptera > Staphylinidae > Ecitodaemon > Ecitodaemon sp. MM-2014. The sequence continues at coordinate 9,740 of JARRAA010011730.1, read as the reverse complement.
AGACGCAATTGCGAAACATAAGCGCAACGAACGAAAAGTTGCGAACGCAGTGCGCGCACCTCAAGAACGAGTGCCAAAAGCTTGCCAACGAAAACGCGGATCTGCAGAAGCACAACGAACGCCTGAACCAGTTTGTCGCTAAATTTAATGATAAACAACATGAGTGGGAAGTAGTGAGCGAAGAACATAGAACCATAATGAATATGAAGCAAACCGAACTCGCCGAAGTTACAATTCAGTGCGAATTTTTGAAGGACGAAAATGCCAGACTAATGAAGGAACTTAAAAATTACAAGGGGGAATTTTGTAACATGGACATACACCGCAACATATCGGAGCAAAATCAAATTTTGCAAGAATTGGTCAAGGAGATGAGAAACGAACGATTGAAATGTACTGGCGATCAACTTCAGATCAATCTGGACGAGACGGAGGAGCGCATCAAACGTCTAGAGCAACTCATTTGCGAACTTAAAAAGGTATTAGTCGATAAATTCTCCTAAACGCAATGCCAATGCATAGATAAGTTGCGATGGGTGAGTGTTAAGATAACAAATAGTTGCGATAAAGTTTTGTAAACTATTTATTTCAATTTGCTTAAAGTTCTGTTCGATATATGACGCAATATGCATCGCATTTACGTAACTTCTGTCGCTAACGCATGCGTTGGCGGCAGAACAACAAATCAATTCTAATATAGCCGAACCAAAAACAATGCCTTCGTTTATTCATTCACAATCAGTTAAAACATAATTATGGCAACAAGAATATCAATCGCGATGATCTCGCGAACACATTACGAGATTCGCTCAACTAGTGTATAATTAACAATCGTTTAGTAAAAAAAATGATAGATAAATCTGCTGACAGTAATAACAAAAACAGGTTTTATTAAAGTAACAAATACGAATTTTCAGTGTGCGATGAGTACGAAAAACCATTTAATGCAGAGGAAATCCAACGGAGCGTGCGTGCCGCGGACAACGTCCGTGTTTCGCGAAATACACTGAGCATGGCCGCAAACGATCACTTTCAGATATCAAAAGAACAGTTTCATTGTGACCTATATAAAAAATGTACATAGTAAATATATATTTTCATATTAACATTTTGAATATAAAATATCTTCTTGTAGTTTTACACGTTTGCCTTTCGAGAGTACAGACACTGCTCCGACCACGTCGAAAATTACGGAATAGTTTCATAGCTGCGGTCTAATTGTTTAGAGTGGGCTAGACCATGTACATTTTATCACGTTTTGTTTTTTCTCGTGGCCTTGTACCGTTCGCAATTTACATAAATTCATCATTTTATACTTCAAATATATGTATTACTATTTTATCAATTCTAACGTAGCAAAGTGATTCGTCTTTCAAATGTTTGGGGTGGGCGTCCACCTGGAGGCTGCTCGTCGGCTTTAGTATGGAACATTCGAGAAGAGATAGGAGACCGATTCGCCGTTGTGCGTTCTCCTCACAGCCTCGGCAAACATCATAGAGACATCGATGCACTGTAAAACAACGATCATTTAATGCTTCGTTTTTAAAGCGTACGCTGGGAGGGATTGCACAAACGGAACAACTGCCGACCTGAATTTTGGAGCACTCCTTCATGTGCCCGTCCTGTGGAATGGTGTTGGTGACAACGACGGCCTCGAAGCAAGCCGCGTTTATCCTGGAAATGGCCGGCCCCGAGAAAATGCCGTGCGTGAGGATCGCGTAGACCTTCGTGGCGCCCGCCTCCATCAGCTTCTCGGCGGCATGGCAGATGGTGCCGCACGTGTCGGCCATGTCGTCAACGAGAATGGCGACGCGGTCCTTCACGTCGCCGACGAGCACCATGGACGCCACCTCGTTGGCCTTCTTGCGCTCCTTGTGGATCAGGGCGAACTCGACGTTCAGCCTGTCGGCGATCGACGTGACGCGCTTGGCGCCGCCGGCGTCCGGCGACACGATGATGCTGTTGCGCCAGTCGGCGATGTTCTCCTTGATCCATTTCAGGACGGCGGGCTCGGCGTACAGATTATCCACGGGTATGTCGAAGAAGCCCTGGATCTGCGAGGCGTGCAGGTCCATTGTGATTATGTGATCGGCGCCGGCCACCGAGAGCATGTTCGCCACCAGCTTCGCCGAGATGGGCGCGCGGCTCTGCGGGAGAGAGAAACATTCATCTACTCGTTAGCGACGGCGACGCGTCCAACCGAAGCTCTTTGCGGTACTCAAATGCGGTGTTAATTAGAAGTCGTCCAGCAAGCGTATATTGCGTATTAATAGATGAAGATGGACGCGTGATAAGAGTTAGAAGCGCAGGCGAACATTAGATTATATAACTGTTATTCGTCGATCGGCGCTTCGCGTCAATCGAAACAAGTTAATATCGTCTACCAAGCAACAATCATGAGTCGGATGAGATTGACGAAAGCAGCGGATAAACATCCGATAACACGTCGTCGCAGGCATGACACTTTGAACTCCCAAATGGAATGCCCCCGGCAATTAGTCGACGCAATTCGCTATGGCGATGATAATTACATCATGGTCAATGAACACACAGAATGCGATAAGAGGACAAACAAATTTCGTGGACGCGCACACATGATTGGCCAATACTAGTCAAGCGCGTCGCGACAATCGCTATTATTAATCGAATGAACGCGGAGACGTCGGGACAACATCGAACATTGTTTTTAATTAAGCGACTTTATTACCAACGAACCCCCTTTTCAGCGAAGCGACCCTTTGATTCGTTTCGTTCGTCCACCACTTCGACAACACAACGGTTTCACTAGTCTCTAGTAGGCGAAATAAATGCAAGGCGAGTCTGGTCGCCACATTCCAAAAATATATGATTTCAAATGGTACTTGGGATATTGTGTGATTAATCGATTCAGCATTCAATGAGAGGTTGTAATCTAAATAAGAGTTGTGCAATTACCCTGAACTTCCACTCGTTCGATTTCCACTTTTGCAGTTGATCTTTTGCACCCTCACCCTATAAAATCGGTAGAAAATCGAAATAAACCAAATTCACTTCTCTTTTTTTTTTAATTTCGGCGGTTTCCATCAGATCCGCGTGTCGAGCGACTGGAAGGGACAGTTTTGTGCGAGTTCCCAAAGTGCTGCACATTGTGCGTGAAACATGAATGGGATTCACATTTACCGGTGCAAACGATTTCGTTCAATCCGATGCCAGAAGGAAATTTAACTAATATCGGTCACAGTTAGCATTTGTTCGCGCGGTTTAAGCATTATTCGTTTTACGTGACTGGCCGAATCGCTGCGCAAGCGTTTCGGTTTTATCAAACGCTCACATTATTACGGTTACCATGATATTATAAACGGGCAATTAAAACAAATGCGCAGATTAAAAACATATCACGTTACGCACGATACTTCGCCGTGGGAAAGAATCCGACTGGAATAAATAAATCTGGAAACCTGATGCGGACGGTGAAATTAAGATGAAAACGGCAGATAAATGGGTTGCCTGAAAGCCTTCCGAGAAGACGTCGTAAATAAATCAATAAGAAGCGTCGATGCTTCGGGACAGGTAGGACCTGAATTTTCGGAGCGATTGAGAAGTAGACAGAGATAACGCATGTCACGCAGCATGTGTTTTGGTGCGGCGGTCACGTGGAGCGGCAGGTAGCTCCGAGCGCGAAGAGTGTCTGGCAATAAAAACGCTCGCAACACGACATTCAGGTTTTCTTTTACATGTCGGCCTATATCGTTTACCGGCGCGTTCGCTGCTTACTCTGGCCTGCGCTACTCACCTTGTCCTTCTTGTCCTGCCTGGCGTACGGGAAGCACGGGATGACCGCCGTCACGCGGCTCGCCGAAGCGATTTTGCACGCGTTGATCATGATCAGCAGCTCCATCAGGTTGTCGTTGATCTCGCCGCTGCCCGATTGCACGATGTACACATCTTCGCCGCGCACCGACTCGCCGATCTCGACGCTGAAAAAGCGAAAGCACGCAATCGATGCATTTCCGTATCGAACAAACTTGGCGCCGCCGGCCCCCCGACGAGCGCGCACCTGTGCGTGGCGCGAAGAGCGGCCGAAACGCACACGCACGCTTCAAAAACGCGAACAATTCGCGGGCTTGCGCTCGCGTGCGCGCGACCAGCATGCGGTCGGGGAGCAAATTGCGACGGTTGGTTGTAACTCACCATGTCTCGAGATTACTGAATTTCTTCGTAACAACTTTGCCCAGATCGATGCCGAGCCGGTCGACGATCCGCTGGGCGAGATCGGGGTGCGAGGTGCCGCTGAAGACTTTGATGTTGGGCATTCTGCTGTGCAATATCACACTAGGCTTCTCGATATTCGCCCGCACTAAACTTCTGGCACGCACGGGCTGCGATAAGATGGGCATCGCTGTGAACATGAGCCGGCCAATCAGAACGCGCGCAGCGCCAACATGCGCACACGATGCGCGTTGTCAAGTTATTTCAAAATCCGGAGATAACAGGCGGAGATTGGGTTGTTTTTCGGCGCGAGCGCGGCGCACGAAAAGTATACCATGGCGCAATACTCACCGCGAGGCGACGTGACCGAAAATGTGAGCGCACAAGAACCCGACGCGGATGCCGGCAAGCGGGATCGAGCGGGTGCATGCGGCGGTGCGAAAGACGTGCGCTGCAGACTCCAGCAGGATCGTTCGTGTTCGCGCGAAGTCGGCGCGCGACCGCCGAAAGAAAATGCAAACAAATGTTCTTGCGTACGATATTGCGAATATGCAAATGGGCGAGGAATCATAGGAAATGTTTATAAAAACATTTGAAAAGTTGATATTAATGTCTTTAGGATTGTGTTAGTTATGTAACCCAATGTGCAGGTTGTAACTGGGTCTCCAGCCATAATATATGCAACCAGTTATGCGCGTAGTTCTTTATTGTCGTAATAAACCAGATAGGCATTGGGAAGTATGAAGATAACATATTTTTGGTGCGTTAAATTTGGGTTTTGTTAGTTTTCATGCATAAACTAACGCATAAAGCGTTCGAGGCAGTTTGTAAATTTAAATGTTTGAAAGCGACATGTCAAGCGAGCGGCCCGCAGGGGAGGGATGCAGGTGAACGTTGGCAACAGTGAAGTGAGATGTGAAAAAGTGACACATGTCATCTAACTTCACTTTAAATTACAAAGTGCAAAAGTCTCCGAAAAAAATAACATCCACACGTCTCGCATGTGCTATTTTGAAAAAGTAGCTATCGCCGAGCACCATTTCGACGCGGCCGTTTCTGCGTAAATGAGCATCGATTAGCAATTAGTTTGTTCGTTTGGTGGGAGCGCGACGAGTCGAACGCAAGGCAGGAAGGTGTACTTTCAACACGTCGCGTCGCCGAAATGTCCAACATCGCTGCGCAACGAATCAAGCGCGAATTCAAAGAGGTTATCAAAAGCGAAGAGGTAAGCGCATCGACCCGTCCGTTGGCGAAATCGCTCGCAGGTGTCACGGCCGGCTAAAAATAGCCGCCGGACTCGCGCAAAAATCGTCCTGCGGCGGCGAGAAATGTGCGCGCTCGCCACGACTCCTGGCGATCGCGCACGCGACGCGAGCGAATGCCGTTGTGCTTACCCTTGGGCTCGCCCTCGCACATCTCGGCGGCGTCGGAAGGCTGGGCGCTCGGGGAGGTCAAGATGGAGGGCGCGCGCGCGCTGGCTGGCCGGGCGGCGGACGAGACCTGGTGCGCGGGGCTCGCGAGTGACGAAACGGCGTCGGCGGGCACGCTAGCGAGCGCTCCGCGTGCGATGCACGGACATTCGGCGGGCGCCTTTTTCGCCGGCGCGTGATGGAAGCGACGCACGACGCGGACGCGCACCAAAACGGCCCGAAAGGTTATCGCTTGTCACTTAACCTCTGATAATGGCGGTGGGTTTTTTAGGTTGCCAGATGCGCCATCCGAGTGGAATTGATCAACGACAATTACACGGAGCTGAAGGGCGAGATCGACGGCCCGCCGGACACGCCGTACGAGGGCGGCAAGTTCGTGCTGGAAATCAAAGTACCTGAAACATATCCATTCAATCCGCCGAAAGTTCGATTCATCACAAAGATATGGCATCCAAACATCTCTTCAGTCACTGGCGCCATTTGCCTAGACATTTTGAAAGATCAGTGGTAGGTTAACAATTTTTTATCGATAAACATTCGTCCCCATCGTTTTCCCTTTCCCTATCTACGAGTGGTGAACATGGATGCTTGCTTAGAATCCATCAAAGTGCTGCTACTACATTTAACAGATACCATAGCTCAATAGATTTGTCATGTATGACCTTGATTATGTCACACAGGGCAGCGGCGATGACGCTGCGCACGGTCCTCCTGTCCTTGCAAGCGTTGCTCGCGGCCGCCGAGCCGGACGATCCCCAGGACGCCGTGGTGGCGAAGCAGTTCAAAGAAAATAGCGAAATGTTTCTCATGACCGCGCGCCACTGGACGAACGTGTACGCCGGCGGGCCCAACGTCAATCCCGACTGCGACGACAAGATACGGCGGTTGCAGGACATGGGCGTCGACGACCACCAGGCGCGCGTCGCCCTCTCGTCGTACAACTGGGATCTGGAACGAGCGACCGAGCAATTGTTTAGTTAGTGGCCCTGCACCAGCTCCTCTCTCTCTCTCTTTCTCTCTCCACCACACCCTACCACTCGACCCCAACAACGCGATATCGGGCATATGCGAAACACAAGAAACGACGATCATTTTAGCGAAACCAACATACATGCGATTGTTTTACACCGCGCGCCGAGTCTCGGCGCACATTTCCATTCTCCTCCACGTTGGACGCATGTAATTTTTAATAATGTTGCCTTTAATTTTTGTACATGTTTATCAAAATACATTAAGTCGACTTTTAATCCACCTCGAAGGCGGCGCACATCGAACGATGCGTCGCGCAGACACACGGTCTTCTATATAATATATCTCTGTTTTCTAAAGACATGAATATATTCGTGCGGCAGGCAGCTTGTATTAAAAATTGTAAATATAGAGTAATTGCCGATAAAGTTGTAGTGGCTGCCCATTGATTTCGCGACGTTTGCATTACAATAATGCGTGCGCAGTGGCGTTGTTGGAGCGAAGGAGGTGCGACGCGATGTTACGTTTATTAATCGATCGAGTTTGAGAAGCGATTTGATTTGTTTTGTGCGTTTGTTCTTTGAGGATTCGTTTGGTCGTTCAGGTACATGGCATGCCATGGTAGAGCCGCTCGTTAATACCACTAATTTCCGCGAGAATCACAGCTGAATTTAATAATACATTGTATCACATGTTATTTGTACTATCTTTCATTTTATAAATGAAAGCGATTCTAATGCAGTTCAATAAATTTAAAAATAACACATTTTCTAAATTGCAATTAACTAAATTCGAATGAAAATGCATTTTAAAGAAAACACCTATCGTCTGTGGTTCTGATGCAATTTTAATGTCTTACACGGGGAAATCTGCGTAAAGATTTGCGTGAAAATGTTTGCAGGCATTTTATAGTCCTGTTGAGAGATGATTGTTCCGCAAAAACGCATCTTCCGGTACCGGCTCGACTATTAGACCTTATTGAAGTTTAATTTTTGTTTAATACAAAGAAAAGTAGGAATAAACATTGAATTTAACTTGAGTCATTGCTATGTATGTAAATCTTCATTAGTTGTAGCATGAAGATAAAAAGCACGAAAGGAATTTACTGTAGCTTTCGTTCTAGGCGTCATATCCTCACGATTTTCGCTTCATATCGTAGGGAAGTCTTTTATTTCTGCCAGAAGTGCGTCAAAATGGCGGCAAAGTTTATACACTTTTTTCCTTTTTCAAAATGTGCTATAGCTTCATAACGAAATAGCTGTCCTTTCAATGTAATTGAATTTCCGCCGGAAGATAGTTGAGGAGATGAGTTGGCATTATAATTTAGCACGATTTATCCTCGAAATTCTACCGGAAGTTGGCCAAAATGACGCCTAATTTTTTAACTTTTCGAAAGCATGCCTTCCTTCCTAGTAACGCGCATTCTAGCGAAGATTTTTACTTGTTTCGTGACCGAAGAGTTGGTCTTTCAATTTTAGTAGGATTTATCCTCGAATCGGCTATAACACGCGTTACAAAGTATCAAAAATATTTATTTATTACAATATATTTACAGTAATAGGAAGTAGCGTACCGAGCGCAAGATTTTAAATATTACTGGCAAACTTCTTTAATAGTAAATCAAGAGTCAACAAGTTTAAAAACGTTCAACTTCTTTTCAGAAAGGCCAAGCAAATGCGTGCCGCTGCTATTCCTCAAAGGCAATAAGTCCAGGATAGCTCCCGACGTTCTTCCCACCGTCATAGGGAAACCAGTCCGGCTGTTCCACAGCTGAACAGTGCTGTCATTGGGCGTTGCGACGAACGAGCACTCGCCTTCCTGAATAAAGCACGACCGCGCTAACGTTTTCTGCATTTTGCCATTGGAGATCGTGTGTATTCGATTGCACGTTAAAACGCTATCACTTTTAGTGAGGTTGCAAATAAAATTCCGCGCGAAAGTCTCGCGTGCGTTGGGTCTGGCCGAGATCAACAGAAGTTTGTCCTCTTCATTATATGACATGGAAACGAAAGGTCCTTCGCTCGATAATGCGCTCGGTCTCATCTCGCCGCCGACTCGCTCGAACGCCCAGATCGAGTTTAACTTGCACGCGATGAATCCGCCCAGGGGCATGGCACTGCCGGCAACTGCAGGAATGGAGACTATCGACACCACCGGGGACATGTCTCCTTCGACGCTGTGCGTCGAAACTGGCTGGTTCGACACGTAACGAGAGTCGTAGATTTTCACAGAGCCTTGTTGACCGCCAATATAAAAGATATTCGGGTTTGCTGGAATAATTTATTGTTAGAGCACACAATGCATAAACATTTGTTGTTCGACTTACTGGCATCCCAACAGCATGACCACAACATATCATCACAGGCTTGCTTCAGATTAGTCTCACTACTGAAAATATTTGCAATGCCAAAATGCTTGTCTAAAGAAACACTGAGCAATCTGGCATTCGATTGATTGAATCTCAAATCTCTGATGCCCTTCGTATGCAGAGGGGTGTAACTCAGAGAGAGGAATGTGTCGGAATTAAAGTGTTTGACTCCAAAGCCAGGAAACAAGTTATTGCCACTCTTCATGGATGCAACAATTGATGTTTTACTGGGAATGCAGTCCATGACTCTCGAAGATCCTTGTGGACACACCAAAAAATTGTCAACATATTGTAATATATATGACTTTTCCACTTCTTTTGTGTTTTGTGTAAGGGGCATACGCCTTAGCTCATTTATCTGAAAGTAGCACTTTTCCAAATCTGACTTCAGCATTGCCATCTTGCAAAGGACACTTGTTAGCTCAGTCTGGAGATTTAAATTCTCTGCCTTTGCTTCAGTCAATTCTGCCTGCAATCTTGTCAATTCCCCTGTGTCCATTGCAAGCAACTTATTGGCATAGATAAATCGAATATCCTTTCTGTTCGCTTTCGCTTTGCATGTGGGACAAACTTTGTTCTCTGCAAACCAGCGCAGGATACATTTGTGCCCAAATAAATGTCCACATTTTAAGGATGATATGCGATGATCACCTGTCTGATCCCACACATCATAGCATATCACACATGTGGAGCCTTCATCGTCTACTGTGTCATCTAGCTTCTGTTTCTTAGTTGGTCTATCATCTGCATCATCCTGTGATTCATCTGTTTCATCATCCTCAATT
>JARRAA010011723.1:0-35178 GCA_030557295.1 Ecitodaemon sp. MM-2014 | reverse complement strand
TTAGTAACAGTATAATAAGCAGTATTAAATATTAGTTTATAACTTTTTATAATGAGCGGAAATTCTTTCTACTTGTGCCAAAGAAATGATAAATTGTGATTCTATGCCAACTTGTAAGGAAATTTGTTAGAAAGTAATTCTCAAAATAAGCAGATCACGAGCAACTTCTGCCGCCCCTCGTGAAGTTCTCCCATTGGCCGAGTAATTGTTATCGAGCGGCGTTCGGCTTTTGGGTGAAGCCTGAAACGTCAGACTGCACAGGCGGCACAAAGCGCCGCGACGCATCCTCCCACTAGCGACGCTAGTCCGCGTCGGATTGGCAAACGCGGTGCGCCGCGTACCCGCGTGTAAGAACTGGACCGAAATAGAAGGAGTGCAAGTATACACTTCGAGACACACCGGCGCGGCTCAGCAGTCGAGACGAGCAGGGCAGTCAGCCGACCGAACTGGCAGCAGAAGCAGCGGCGGCCGTCGGTCCAGCAGGCACGATCGCCGTACCGATTCCTGTTGGCTTCTTTTTCGTTCGCCGACGCGCTTTGCAGTGCTCGCACGCGATTCGGCCCGTGAATACGCACGTTTCATGAACGTTCTGCTCTCGAAATTAAATCATAATTCGCATTCGTTTTATTTTAATAAGTGCACTGTTGAAGCCGACGATAACGATTAATCTCCGAATTATTTTCACGACAAATCGACTGACCGCAGTCACGCACGTTTGTGCCGCCCTTACGTGAATTACCGCAAGTGTCGTCCTCGAAAAGGGAAAAGGCTGGTGGACTCGCCAAAAAAATCGCCTAGATGAGACCATAGCATTCTATTTTCGTGTATTAATCTTAAAAATCCTATAATTTTCTTGTTATTCGAGATTCATTTAAAATTATTCTTGAGCTCAAATATACATAGATACCAGCAGTCTAAAATTAATTTTATTGCATTCTTACGGCGTCCGAAGTTGCTACAGCTTGTGTTAGTTTTGTGTTCTAAAGTACTTTGTTCCCACTGTTAATCACAATAAAGTTCCAATCATAACTAAAGACATGCGGCGGAATATCAAAGTTTTGTTGTTCTTTTCAATTGCGTGGATGTTCGTCGTGATTTACTACCTGCAAGCGGACAGTGCCAATGAGAAGGTAAATATTAGTCGTTTTCATTATTCTTTAACACCATCTAATAACAAATAAATCTGCTCTGGACTTTCGAAAGTGTTTTTACTATTAATTTCAGGTGAGGTGTACATTTATCATTTATGGGAACACATGACTAGCAGAAGCTCCAAAGAATCGTGAAGATTTTCTATCTTTGCGCAATTGTTTCTTTTGTTTGTTTGCTTGCGAATTGGGAGGCTTCTTAATTATATATTTTTAAATTTCATTCTTCCGACGTGTGAACATTTTAGAGCAAATTATATATTGCTTTTGCAATTCGACGTTTTGCAATATAGACTATGATCATTTTTAGTTTTCTATCCCGAAGCAGACAAAAAATGTTCGTTTGATTAAGTGTTCAAATGTCAAATAGTGCATGGTTTTGATAAAACTTCAAAACAATGCAATTACTTAATTGCGTCATTCGCAATGGTTTAAGTGAGGGAGTATAAATTATGCGTACTTATCTTAACCGAATATAACAATTAAAAATTGAGCATTGATTTAAACAATAGTGCTTATCGGCGTGAATAATACTTAATATTTATTATGATCAAGTTATTTAATAGGACATTTTGTAGGTAGTTTTTTAACTGGTTTTTAATATTAGATTGAAATTATTACGAAACGGAAACAGAAAGTGATCATTGTTCTTTATATTCCGCCATAAGGTCATAAAAAGTTTTGTTTACAATAGGTGAATCAAATTTCGAAGTAACAGTAGTTTGGTTTTAATTATGAGAATATCTTCCGCCAATGAACATCTTTCTCTGCTCTCTTTGTAAACCCAAATGCTAATACTTAGTCGTAATTTAATGTTCACATCGTTGTTTTTTCTTTTCCCTAGAGTGGAAACGAAAATTTATTCACCGCATTCATGAATAGTAACAAAAAATCATTAGATTAAAATTTATTAGGCAATGCTTAATTGGGTTAACAATAGTAATAGTTTTAGAACAGTCTTTTCTTATATTCTCGTAGTGTTGATATAATTTATGTCTAGTTTCATAATATCAGTAGCCATCTTTGCCGCCTTACAAGATGTGGCAAGAACCAGTGTTTGACTGCGCATTGCAATGCAGATTAATTAGAAAAGTGAAAGCTAATAGAAAAATGATAGCAATCGAGTGAGAGCTAAGCAGCTCGCTCTGACGTATAACGCACGCATCCAGGTCTGGTCTAGAGATTCGATTATAATCTATGAAACGCAGTAGACGGACACACGGGGCATTCAACGACAGAAAGTTTTTATTACTACAGTGATCTGATCTTTACTACAACACTGTTTGGTGACATCAAATATTTCAATTGCTAATCAATTGGATTTAAAATAATTAGCGTCCAGAAGCATCGAGTCTCAACACTTATTATTCTAAATCCAATTGATTAGCATTTGATTGATAGGTATTCAGAAGCTAATTAGCGCTAGCTTCAACTACACTTACATTAGATATATATATATATATATATATTCTCCAATACATTTTATTTACCAAAGGCATGTGTTGATATGATCTGGTTTACTTTGGAAAATCCGTCTGGCTTTTATAAATAGTCTAATAACAAGTGCTTTGCATTTTCACAATACAAATATTTCTTGTTAGGCATGACTCTTATTTCTTAATGAGTTTATTACATATGTACAATTTGCGGCAATGGCTGAGTCGCTCATTAAGGTGTATTTTTTCTTAATCTTGCATAAGAAATATCACCCGCACGTGTGCTCATAATAGCGGAACTTCCGTTTTGTAACAGCGTAAGCAACTATGCCATGCAAATTTCCGTGGATTATTAAATATGGCTATGACCTGATATGCGCACGTGAACGTACCTATATTAATTCTTATTATGAATATCATAAAATCTATCAGCATTGATATCATACTGCACGCGGGGCAAAAAACTATTATAATATTGATACTAGTGAAATTGACAAATATTTCCTGTCGTTTAATAGAGTTATAAATATTGCTGTATTTCAGTTGAAACGGCAGGTTGGAGTTTATCCATATATGGGTTGAATAAACAATAGCAGCCAATTACTGCAATAATATAAAAGTGCAAAATAAAACCGTAAAACGATTCACCGCGCTATATAAATGTAGGCGAAATTTAAGTAATTTATTACTCAAATTGCTTAAATATCGATTTGTGATAACCATATAAAAGATTATTTGTGTTAATGTTTTTAAACTTAACTTTCATTCTATGCGGATGTGCATATAAACAACCTTGACAGTGATAGGATTCGCAAACTTGTTGTGTTTGTATGTGCAAAAATACAGCATATGATTGTGTCAAGGACAGCGAGTAGGTGTCATGAATATAGGCTTTATCTGTTGCCACTGTTGGTTGGCTCTCTTGTGTTATAATTAATAGACAGATGATGCATATTTAGGAAAATAAACAACAGCAGTATGCTAGATTAATCAAACGTACTCAAACTTTTTTATGAACCGTTAACCAACCACATTTCAGACATTCATCGTAACGTAACGAGGTAGTTGTAGTACAGAATCTCATATAAAATTAACAGCACAATAATCCGAAACAATGAAACCACCGAAGTACTAAATAAAGCGTTGTAGTTAAGATACCGCATGGTGGTAATAAATTTTAAGTGGCTGTTAACTGGATCAACCACCAATCAGTCTTGTTTTATAAACAATTTTACTTGATAACAGGTTTCCAATCTGTTCGGCATTTTGCTTCAATTGAGTTCCAATGTAGTAATAAGCTGGTTCTTTATTTCTTGGGTTTTAAATCATTTATTTAGCATAATAATTTATTTATTCTAAGCACGCCTACATCTGGCATCAATTATCTCTAAACGTTGAAGCAACTTTCACAGATTTGTTGTTATTTTGGTAAGCTTCTTGAAGCCCACACATACCAATTGGATGTTGCTGGGAATGTTGCTAGAATCTAATCCTTCATTTGATGAACCAAGTCATAAAATGGGGGGTATAGTTTAAAGTGAGAAACAAAAAAACGAATCGGCAAATTCATTTTCACTGATTACAATAACCGTCGCCTCCTTGACCTTGACCGAATGAGATTGTTGCTCTGTTGTATCAATAAATTTCCAGAACTTTGATTCTGACTAGGAAAAAATACATTTTTATGGCGTTGCGTATTTTGCAGATTATCTCTAAAAATCACTTCAAGTGTTGCCAAAATGTTCTCTCAAACATACAGTTAAATTAGACTATTTTTGTCTAATTGTAAGATATTATATTTACAACTACATCACGTTGCAGGTAGCAACTAGTGCAAAATTTTTTTTTAATTGTTCCACTTCCAGAATTACTCTTGTTCGGCGCACAACTCTGATATTGTACTAATTGGTGAATTTCACAGTATAAACATTTAATTAACAACGCTTGCACACATTTGCCACATTAGTTTAATTGAATGTTGCTGGAATAGAAAATATGACTACAACTTTGACAATTTTCCTACATAGCATACTACATGCTCAGCATATCATTTGGAAATGGCAGTATATTATCTAATTAATCATAAATTAGATTGGATATAGCCATATATATTGATTGGACATTTAAATACATAAATAAGTCGTTAACTGTCGTGCATCTTGGTTAAACCTTACTCTTCGCTGAAACGGTACTATCCGACAGCCATCAACGCCCTCAATAAATCACAATTGCAAATTACGTTTCATTTAATTCGCAAATAATACAATAAACTCACGACCGTAACACCACGAACTAGACGTTAGACGCAGCAACTCTAATCTAAATTCGGTTTGTTATTCTTCGGATGTACAATAAACGCATAAACTGAATATGAAGTCACTGGCTGGAAATTATACAGTCGCGCAATTCTAGCGCTACAGAGGCAATGGCCAAGAAACAAACAAGAACATGGCATATACGATTCGATGTAATTCTACAGAGATAATTACCTACTTGCTGCACAATTTTGAGCTCTATAAAACGCAATTGACAACTATGCACATGTCCAACGAGTTAATTATATCATTAAATAATTTTATTTTGCCACAATTAAAACTGTAATTCCAGATATTTTAGTATATTGGCATTTTGTGAAATTATACAAACATACAGCTGTGTGTTAAAATCGCTAGGGATTAAAAATAGTATGTAGTTTCTAAATTTCTCTCAATAATTTTTGTCGGATTAAAGATGTCTCACTCTTAATTAACGCGTGCATGTTAGAAATTTTGGATGTTTTTTGAAATTACCTACATTTTGAGATGTGTTTGTGGCACACATGAATTCTAGACGTTTAATTAAAAATGAAAGATGCTGCTTAAACATTTTACAAACATATTTCATGTTGCAAAGCAAGTTAATCATCACCGAAATTCTCTAACATAAGTCAAATATTAATTAAAGTAGTTTCTATTTATTGCGTTGTATGATTTTGGTTATGAAAAATTATAGCTTACTGTAATTAATTATAGTGTCATGTGTTTTATGTATTGCTATTCGAAGATAACATCTTTAAGTTGCTGACATTTTCCAATTTGAAAGCTAATAGTGAGTTCTAGATTATGTTTTGCACTAACAGGAAATTGTAATGTTTAATTGGCCTTTTGTTTTCAAGCCAACATCAGTTGCCAATAACGAATGGCGTTTCTTCCATTTGTGCTCTTCATGGTGTAATGTGCAATTGAATCGGACTTGCAGCTATTGCTTTATACACCTTTCTTTATTGTATAATATATTATGAGATTTTCTAGTGTTAATTACTAGTAAATAGCATGTAATTAAAGCGTTATGGCGAATGTGATATGTATAATGAACCTTTGATCTTTACAAATTCATATCGAAACCGCAATCTTCTTGTAAATTCAAACGTGGCGTTGTGGTGAGGCAAGGCTTGTAAGCCGTGCTTTACTAATCAGTTAGACGCATAGACCCATCTTATCCATTATTTTGTAAACGCCGAGTTACGTCTGTTGGTGCAATACGTGCGTCCTGGATGCTGTGCTAGTCGCGAAAACCGAAAACGACGCTAATTTGCAAGTTTGAACGTAATATTCGCTTTTACTCCGAAAGTGAAAGGTATTGGACGATCACCCGGATGAATATTTTAATAAGTCGATCACGGTCCGTTGAGTAGACGTCTGTCTCAATTCAACTGCAGCCGCGCGGCTTTCGACATAATCGTTACTTTTTTAAATTTACTGTTACTGCTCATCTTACACAGTAGCCGCATCGAATTACGGTGCTAAAATAATTTTCACTTGATAATGTCGGAGGGAAAGGAGCCACAAATTGAGAGCGCGTGCGAGTCGGATTTAATTTGAATGTTACAAACGTGAAGTGCACGACGTGTAAAAGTATTTGGCCATCGTTGTGTTTATCCGAACGTACTGAAATACGCAATTAAGAGGAAATTTCTTGGCCGACTCGCAATCAGCCATCAGTGCACCATCATTTGGGCTAAAAGTGTTTTATAATTCAGCATTGTCTTGTTACCTAATGTCGATTCTTTAACTTGTCTCTTTATTCGTGCGCACCTTGGTTACGCGTTGTGAAGCATGGCAAGTCGCGTTCGGGTCATTAGACGAAATAAGATTTTAATGCCTCGTCGATGCGATAATCCAAACCATTAATGCTCACGCCAAGTCGCAAGAATTAAAATTCCAGCATTTAATTAGTTCTAATTACTCACTTATTTGCGCATTTATGAACCTGAATGTCTCTATCCTACGTCGGGGGGACTAGAGATAAAGTAAAGTTCACTAATAATAAATTTGAAGTCGACGCATTTCTTCTCAATTTGTGTCTTGTAATATTTCATCGCTCGTCGGGCGCGAATTCTCAAAGAACTGGTCAGCTGAGTTGCTAAACGTTGGCAATTTTAGGAATCCGGAATTGAAAAGCATATTATAATCGCATCCGCTTGTGATTAAACTAGAGGATTACGCGATCTACTATTAGCGTTTCTCGACTGCCGATGGTGGGGATGCACTTTGTTACGGAAGTGAAAGTGAAGCAATTTTCGTTAACGGCTGTTATTGCTTCTTTTTGCTGTATCTCGCTGCTTGTTTAACGCGGGATCTTACTTCGTTGAGAAAATTTGTAATACAACATAAAAGAAGTGATGGTTACGTTATTTAACATGAATAAGAGCTGTTTCGAGGCATCGTGCATAGTTGAATATCAACTGAGATTATTAATGATTTTATACGCACCATAAATGTGGTAGTTGCAATCATCTTCCAATCGAGTATGGAATAAAATGTTTTAATTTTTGCAAGAGTGATATTGTGAGTGATAATCATAAATTCATTTATGATTTCATACACAGCATTCATTCATCCCAATCGCTGTCAGATTGATGCCGTGTGGGACTCGAAAGTTTTAATAAGAAATGCTTGATTAGCAATAAGTAATAAACTGATATAGATATAATCATACACACATATATAGGCATAGCTAAAAACTGAATAAACTCTGTTATTCGAAGACTACTTGCCAGCTAATAGTTGGACTGCTGTCCTTACTTCAGCTCACTGCTATAAACTGTAATAAACTTGGCCATGCTGACCCAATTATTATATTTTATATTTTTATATTTTAAAGCGAAGATTTTAAGTTTAGTTGAAGTACGAACACAATCGAAAATTCTTGGACAGTCAACAGGACGGTGAGCCCGCCATCTTTTAGAAAACTTGTATGTCTATGTATTATCTATCGATAATCTCATAGAGCAGTGATTCTCAACCACTGTGCTGCAGCACTTATGTGTGCCGTCAAATTTTGGATATATAATTTAAATATGTTGAAATCATTGCTATAAAGCATCCTATAATCCTATATGCATTTAGCTATTTAATGTATTTATTGTATATTGGATTAATATTCATTTTAAACCATAACACATTCGTCGAAATAATACGAGAAATTGTTGCCGTCCAACAATTACAGTAAACCGAAATATTTTTCTTTTAAACTTTCATCATTGCTTTTTCATTATGCTCAATTTATTTATTGGCATATGTATTTATGGGTTTACTCGTGTGTCTAATGACTGGTACACCATTCACTAGCGACTTTTAAAACCAGGTTGTGCCATCACCTAAAAGTAAATCTTGTTTGCTGAATTTAAAATGCGCTTTAATAGTTTTATTTATAGCATCCTTTCGATATTTGTTCCTAGACCATTTTATGCCACCTTTCACTCGTAAGTGCGCGCTCTCTAAAGATGATATAAACTTAGTCATTTTGGATAAACGCGTAAAGTTAGCCTGCATCTGGTTTGTTGAAAGATCCACTTGAAATATTGAAATCGTCTTCAAGCACATCCAGATGAAGCGACCCATTGCGAGGCGTTTGAACGCGGTTAATCTTACGTTGGCTAGTGAAAGGATCTTGACGTTACCGCATTCTCCAAAAGAGGATGGAATTCCATTCGAAGCAAATAATAATTTCGAATATACCGTAAGCCAACTCAGTTTGTCAGATGCGCGTCGATAGTAAAAGGAACGTTGATTCGGCCAAGCTATTTTCTAAGGAATCGCGCCGAAGCCATCAATTACGAAACATAATTAGATCGTGCATAACATTGCACAATCACTTGTAAAATTTTGATATTTACGTGCAAATGGGAAGAAATAGGTTTGTCGAAAATGTTATTTTGTGTGAAAAAAATTTTTTTTTACTGAAATATGAATTTTTATTTCGGATTTATGGTAATAACTTTAAGAACTAACATGTTTTAAGAAGAACAAAAAACATTTCTAGTCATGAGAAATTGTGCGCTCAAATTGTGTTGTGGGAATTTCATTCAAGAAGCAAAGTATTTACAAATATTTATTTTGTATTCTATTTTAATTTGTATGTAGTTATGACACTAGAGTATATAATGATGTATGCAAGCTCGAATATTTTTGAATCACATGGTATACAATTTTCACATAGAGTTGCACAGCGCTAGTAATTGCAGATGTATTCAACTATTAACTTCGCAAACGTGTATAGTTTTGAGATTACATTGAACATATTGAGATGGCGAATTAGTGAATGGCAAATGTGTGAAAGTGAACGCATCATTGGGTCATAGGCGACTAATTAATTCACAAGACCATGACATTTATTTCGACATATATAATTTTGCAAATATATATATTGTAACGACTAAACCCAATATAAATGAAAAAAATATCGAAATGTTATGTCATGCGCATGTATAATCACTATTAATTAAATGGTTTTGATTAGTTGGATGTTTGACAAGGGCCATAGGAAAGGTGTGCAAAAAGCTTCAAACCTTCCTCCGGCCTTCATACCTTATTTTGATAATAAAGCAGATGTCGCTTATAAGGAACACGTTGGGCCGTACAATATAACCGAAATCCCATAAAACAACGATGAAAATGTATTGCAATGTATCGTTCCGCCCTGCCAGATTTGTGCCATATAATAGGAGGTTCCTTATAAGCGGTATCTACTGTATTTTCATTTACCGCAATTCGTATCTAAATAATTTGGACACTCCTTGGATCCACCTCATTTAAATACTGAATTTCTAGTGTTGATCTGATTTCGAGAAAGGTTTATGGCGAATACCAAAATGAACAAGTGACCTTTAATTGTAAAATTTCTCCGCTTCCGCAAATGCTGCCATAGAATACCAACGGCATCAAGTCGTGACCGTAATATAGATTAAACAGAAGTGATGCTTAATGTTCGAAGTTTTCTATTTTTCGTAGCTGGAGTTGGACGTTGTCGTGCTTGTTTTGCAAAGAAAGTTAAAGTTTAACTTTGTTGCGCCGTGATTACTAATTCTTTCCTAATTTGTATTCCAGAGCGTTAATCGAGCACTGCGATTGAAGGAGGCAGAAAAATTTGACGAAGGCGGTAATAGTGCGCCGGGTCCTAATGTTCCACTAGCACTGCAGAGCATCCAAACGACGGATGGCCGACTTACATGGAACTATTTTGACGAGGCTGGCTATGTCTCTCGAGGGGGGCTGAGAAAGGGCGAAGATCCATATGTGAGGAATCGATTCAATCAGGAGGCTAGTGATAATTTGCCAAGCAATCGTGAAATTCCCGACACAAGAAATGCTATGTGAGTATAACCAAACAATTTGTCTTAATGGCATATTAATAATAGCAGGACATGCGAGACACGACGAAATATTTAACTACAATATTTGTCACGTTTTTAAACGTATGCAAATGTCGGAAAATTTAAGATTTTGTATGGCGTTATTGTCAATTATATGCCACTATATAATTATCCATTACGACAGACGATAATACTTTTACTAATGGCTATATTAAAATAGGCTAAGTTGGCTACATAAAGTCATAGAAATATGTATAGCCAGTCTGTAAATGTATATTACCCATTACTGTGAGGAAGATCACTTTCTTTAAGAAACGCAACTACAATTTAACGATGGTAGTTTGCGCAACGCAATTACGAAGATTAATTCAAGAATACACATGCGGGGCAAAGACTAAAGATAAGGTTAAGAGAATCCCCATGGCATTATAATTTATTTAATAACACCTAATGATACTTTTCAATCTGCTTTACTAATTCGTTCGTCGGAACCATTCACACGTTACATGCTGGCTCGGACGAGTGAAAAGTATTGACAAAAAGAATGTTGGAAAGTAGTTTTGGCGCATCGCACTCATATAAAACGTAAAAATTAACTTTCTTTCTTCTCAAAGTATAATTTGGACGTAATCTTTAACTGAGGTTTAAGTTTTCATCTTCTCAACGGACACATTAACAACCCCTTCATGCAATTGTATTTTTGTTTTTATATACTTAATTATTTCCACTGTTTGTGTTTGCATGCATGAAAAGATCATTCAAAAATGTATATCAACTTTCACAGAACGGAGGAGTAAAGAATATGCCTAACGCTCGTTAATGACATTGCGAAAGAGTTCTGATAATATGCTGTAATGATTATAGGTGGTAATGAAGAAGCATTCGAGCGAATAGCATTATCATAAATTATGTGCATTTTCCTTTCGCTTTTAAAGTAGATAAAAACAAACTGGCCGATGATGCGTAATAATGTGCATAGTTGCATTAGCCAACGACTAGAGATTTATTTAAATTCCTTGCAATGCGTTATCGAGTTGAAAAGATTGGAATATATTTATCTTCCATACTTACCTGCATCACATGATGCGTATTGCATGCGATTTCAAAATGAATTGCCCGGCTAGGCGAATGCTGTTTCATCACTGGATATTCTCGCAATAAATGGAATCTCTTCCTGACAAATCAAAATTTGTTTCAATGCCAGTTAAATGTTATAGATAGAGTACAAATTTAATAATGGCAATATTTTGTCCTCCTTAAATTTGAAATATGTTTAATAATATAAATGGAATTAGATGCTTCAACGTGCAATTCTAAGGTGGTGCCAGTATTTACTCGGAATATATATACATTAAAAATCAACTATACACAAAATGGTCATTAATTTACTTTGTAAACAGCTTTGGTTTACTTTGTATCTACTTATAATTATTTTTTCTGAAACGACTAATAGGTAATCATACTGGTAATGCTGGTAAAAACCTGATAGGTAATAATATTTCATGTGTATCAACGCAATATAGATTCCTGATTAACGAATTGCGTGTTATAGAAGGTTCTGGGTGATGTGATAAGATAATGCACAATTTTGTAGATAAATTCAACATTGCGCCGAACTAGAGAAAAACTACATGTTTGGCGTAGAAAGTTGCCAATATTGAACATATATGGAAAGATGTTGCAATGAAGCAATTTCCAGCGGTATTCTATTGCATTTAGGAAGTAAAGTAGTGGTGTTATCAAAAAAGGTCATGCACGTTTGCCATGTACGGGCATATAACTTTTACCTTAAGCTAAATTTATATTGGCACGTATGAATACTTCTTGTGCGGCATAACAGTTTATCCTACTCGGTTCTCATTGTCAGCGATGGTCTTTCCTGCCATAAAGAAACTGTGAAACATGTAGTAACAAATATTTTCTTCAGATACACTGACGACTAAAATCGCAGACTGAGACACGTAACCGTACCGTGCATCAGATAAATCTAGTTATCATATTTTATTACCTAGCATTTACGATCAAAATCATGTAAAAAAATTTCAGATGAATTTTTTTTATATATATAAAAATTTACGAAAGCAATGCAAAGAAAATAAATGAACTAGTTATTTCTTTACTGCTGTCAATGAGTACATAACTTTATATATTTAACGTGTACATATTGTTAAAGTAAAAGTTTAATTACGTTTGCATAAATTAATTTTACATATTAATGATATGCCACTTTTACAGGTGCAGAGAGAAAATTTTCCGATCGGACTTACCGCCAACAAGTGTGATCATAACATTCCATAACGAAGCACGATCGACACTTCTGCGCACTGTAGTTAGGTAGGTACACAAATATGGAAAGGAAATTGTGAAACATAACTTATTCGTTTTATTTCATGCAGCGTACTTAATCGAAGCCCAGAGAACTTAATAAAAGAAATTATATTAGTTGACGACTATAGTGATAATCCAGCTGATGGTGAAGAACTTGCTAAAATCCAAAAAGTACGGGTACTTCGCAATGAAAAGCGCGAAGGATTAATGCGATCCAGAGTGCGAGGAGCTGACGCTGCTACAGCCAGTGTACTCACATTTCTAGATAGCCATTGCGAGTGCAATTCGAACTGGCTTGAACCTCTGTTGGAGAGAGTTGCAGATAATCCGACCCACGTGGTATGTCCTATCATTGATGTAATCAGCATGGACAGCTTCCAATATATTGGCGCATCCGCCGATTTGCGAGGAGGATTCGATTGGAATTTAGTGTTTAAATGGGATTATCTCAGTCCAATGGAGCGCCAAAGCAGACAAAAAGATCCAACTCAAGTAAGCATCAAATAAAAGACATAATGCGTAGTTCCGGTTATAAATTGTTCTAAATTCTAGGTAATAAGAACTCCCATGATCGCTGGTGGTTTGTTTGTGATCGATAAAGATTATTTTGAAAAACTCGGAAAGTATGACATGAAAATGGACGTTTGGGGGGGAGAAAACTTGGAAATCTCATTCCGCGTGTGGCAATGCGGTGGCACTTTGGAGATTATTCCATGCAGTCGAGTCGGTCATGTTTTCCGAAAGCGTCATCCGTATACATTTCCCGGAGGTAGTGGAAATGTATTTGCAAGAAACACAAGAAGAGCTGCCGAGGTTTGGATGGACGAGTATAAGAATTACTACTATCATTCTGTGCCTTTGGCCAGGACTATTCCGTTTGGAGAGTACGTTAATTCATGGCGATTTTAAAGTATGTTATTCAATTCATGTAAATTGCAGCATTCAAGATCGACTAGAGTTACGTGAACGTCTACAATGTAAACCATTTAAGTGGTATCTGGATAATGTATACCCAGAGTTGACTATACCAAAACCAGCACGTCAGCATACAGTCAACGAAATTCGTCAAGGAAGTTTTTGCATTGATACGCTCGGTCATTTAATTGATGGATCTGTAGGATTATATCAATGTCATCATACAGGTGGAAATCAGGATTGGGGATTAACTAACAATGGTTTAATAAAACATCACGAATTCTGCTTAACAATGTTAAGCCAAGCAGTTACCATGAAAGCATGTGATGGCTCTGACGCACAAAAGTGGTCTCTAGTCGAACCTGGTGGTTTATTACGGCATTTTGTATTGCCTCTTTGTCTGGACAGCAAATATTCCGATGTGCAGGGTCTCACTGTGCAGCGATGTAACACACAGAGTCGATCACAGCAATGGGAGCTAGTAACGTGAGATTTATAGACTATAGGGACATCCCAAATTGAATTGCCACAGAATAATGCTTCACCGAGTTTCATCGAATTTTCATAATTAAAGATTTTTACCACTCCTATCTTTAGAAAAAGTCAAGTCATTTGCTTTAATAATTTCACATTACTTTTATATGAATGTATGCAAATCCATTCAATGTTTGGATTTGTTGCAACCATAAAACCATCTCCATCCATTTTTACAAAATAGGTAAGAAATAGTCGTGCAAGACTTAAAAGCTATATATGAAGAAGTTAGTTGTAACCAAAAGAAAAGAAATACAAATTCTTTAAATTTAGAATTCTGTATACTTCTATTATGGATAGTGTTGAACATTCAACTGAGTTGTGATATCAAAAGACGCATTATGTATATGTTTTAAATTAGCATTTAGCAAGCTGTTACTTTTATTATGTGTCTGTGTCGTGCAGTTTTAAATTCAATTTTATATAATTTTTTGTATATATAATATATATATGTGTGTATGGCGACCGTGATAGCACCGTTTTATGTTTCTACGAAAATATCTAATACAACATACTTATATGGTTGTTAATTAATTTTAATTAATATTAATATTTAGGGACAATAAAACAAACTGATTATTTATTATACCATTTTGATTGCATAATGCACATTCCTACCTATCTACCAATATTTTAATGGCCAATTTATAACCTGAATATATTCTGCTCACAATCAGTCCGACACGCCACCCTAGTTGCCCTATAATGTGCTTCTAATACTTTCGCAACAATTCAAAATAATTATCATTTGCCGCAATTCGACAGATCCCGGTCTGTCGGATTAACCTGGGCCGACTGTATGAAGAGTTGCCCAAAGTAAATAAGAGGTAGAAAGCCAAAGCAAACTATGTCTCTTTCAGGTTTATAGTGCTATTATAGTTCATACACCCGGTTACCGAAATATGTACAATGCGTATAATGTGATTGATTCGCAATTACGTTGGAAGAACCATCTATTTCTATTTCTATAAGTGAGTAGTTCGATTATTATTCATTTAGAACGATATTTCCGTGGATCCCACGGTTTTACCAAATACAGTAGATGCCGAATTTATACAATATAACCGAAATTCTATACAAACGGCGATGAAAATGTAGCAGCACTTCCAGAAACAGTACGACTCAGACTTAAGTCTGCCGGACGCTGCAGCATAACAGCTGAGTAGTATTCGTTGTATTAGTATTTTTATGACCTTGAAAGCTTTCGCTGCATCCATTCGTTTAAGTCGTGCTGCGCAGTCGATTGCGCGCACCCACAAAATATTAAAAATGTGTCCATATTTTTATACCAATCGAAAGCTGATTACTCCCGTCTTTGTTATGTCTAATTATGGTATGAACATTTCCTAATTAATATGTTCTGTATCTGTATCAATGATAATAGTTGTAATTTCTAGTGGTATCTAAAAGGAAACGGAACACAAATATAGCTGTTTCCTTTCACTGAATTTGGGAAACCATCATTGTAACCATATATCTACCCATGTCAACATGATATTATATGTTTTCATTGACACATTTTCAACTCTTTCACTAAGGTAAGTCTAGCGGTGGCAGGATCCTGGACTAATAGGCAACATGAAAAAAAATGTCATATTTGAAAGCATCAAAATATTAATTATTGGCGTAAAATTTTCGTTGATTTTTTTTTTATTTCAATATGGCATTTGGATGGGTTTATTGCCATTGCTCACATTGTGTCGGCAGTATGAGAATTATGATAATTACATTTGCCATCCTTACAATAATCCTTGGATACACCCAAGGTGCATTACTACACATCGCATTGGTAGAAATGGTCGAACAAGATTTACATATTGCAACATGCCCTAATGCCTACGAGCAACCAGTTTTAAATAATATTACAGGTGGCAAGATAAATTGGTCCAGAACAGAACAAGGATTAAGCATTTATGCTTACTTCATTGGTTGTTTCATTACACAAGTTCCTTTTGGAATAGGATGCGATAAAATTGGTCCAAGATATCCCTTGCTAATTGGTATGATATTATCTTCGGGCGCGACCATGCTAATTCCTGTGGCTGTGCTGTCGGAGCATTGGTGGCTAGTATGTATACTTCGCTTACTAACAGGATTTGGCCAAGGAGCAATATATCCTGGAGTAGCGTCATTGATAACACGTTGGATACCACTTTTGCAAAGATCGGAAACAACTGCTCTAATATTTGCATCTAATTCAATTGGCATGATATTGGGTCACGTTTGCACTCGTATAGCAATTAATTGGTGGCAAACATGGACCTATGCATTCTATCTATGGGGTGGTATTGGATTAATATATTGCATCAATTTTTTTCTCTACGTGTTCTCGGATCCCAGCACACATCCAGGAGCTTATAAGTGCGAGATTGATTTTTTACATCAAACAATGATAGTCCGAACTAAGCAGAAGATACCGTTTAAACAAATTTTTCGTGATAGATGTGTGTACGCACTTATATTTATGGAAATGGGACATGACATGTTACTTTTCACGCTAGGAAACAACTATGCCAAGTTTATGAACCACATTTTCAATTTGAACATTACTGAGAGTCACCACGTTGGATTTCTATTTTTCTTGCTATGGGGTGCAGGTGTTTTCAGTGGCATATTAGCAGATTGTCTAATTAAAAAACAAAACATAAGTATGACATTATTGCGAAAGGCGTTTACAGTCATATCTAACTTCGGCACTTACGTTGGTATTTGCTTTGGTGTGATATCGAAATGCAGTATTGCATATGCTGTAACATGTTTTGCATTAGCAATATTTTTTAAAGGAATATATTATGGTGGCGGCTTTGTGAATATTATTGATATCAGCGTCAATCATCCTGGTTTTATCATGTCCTTGATAATTGAACTGGGAGCAATCTTAGGAGCCGTGATGTCTATCGCAATGGGAATTATTGCAAAAAATATGGCATTTCATGAATGGGAAGTACTACTTGGCTTAATAGGATTGGTTGAAGTCACCTTATTGGTGCTCTACATTTTGCTCTCCACTTCGAAAAGACGCGATTGGGATTATGCCGACGGCGAAGAGCCAGAAAGACGTCCAATTAGGAAACGGTGGTTTAATGAATTGTCTGAATCGGATTATCGACTGCGCTTAGAAAATGAGCGACAGGCACATGAAACAATGAAAGAGTCAGCGCGAGCATCTAGGGAGCGTATGAGATAAATTTTGTGTTAGAATAATATAATAAACAAGCACTTTGTATTTATTTGTAAAATAACTCACTAATCGTCCACTGTAAGGAATCACTTCGATTTATACACATATCGATACATTGACACGGCCTAGATGCCTAGATCGCCTAGATGGCCTAGATCGCCTAAATCGTCTAGATCGATAGTTTTTGTGGCTTTTGTACAGCAATTTCATTTAAATCGTAGATCGAATAGATATCGATTAATCGATATATTTACAATGAAGGCAATCTTAAAACGGTTCGATTTAAATTAAATCTTGTATAAATTTGATTCAAATATCTCTTTTTGTGAGTCATAATAATTGTGGCAATCTCTCTCTATCACTTGCATTCTTGTTTTGGAACGAATGCGAAAATTGTTTAATCCAAGGATATATCGTGCATGTCGTCCATGTCGTCGCTGTCGTGCCTTCGCAGGATTCAGGATCTAACCTAGAAACTTAGAAATTAACGCAGATCAGCTTAGGTTTGGTCAAGTTGCCTTTCTTCTGATTCATTATTATTGGTATTTTCTGAAAAACTTTTAATAATGCCGAACGAGAAGGGTAAGTTATTCCTGTTACCTATCTTTGACTATCAATTTTAATTGTTGGTCCATATGGTCGTAGATTGTCACTCCTTCCTTTTTGCCAAATAACAGTTCTTTTAAGATAATTTACGGTATTGGATAATAATAAAACATCACAAATAATAACTTAATGGATTTATTGTAGAATTTGTAACAATGACAGAGAAGACTGATCCAAGTAAATTGTCAAAAAAGGAACGAAGGAAGTTAAAGGTTGCTGAAAAGGAAACTGTGAAACCTAGCACTGAAGTGGATAACAAAATAAGTGAAAATCAAAAAGCTGAAAAGGATGTGAAGAAGACATTACCTGTAGCACAAAAACCTCCACTACAACAAGTGGACATTACATTGTCTAATGATGCAGAAGAAGGTAACAATTAAAAACCAAACTGTTTACAAAGTCTAATGGAAATTTATTCCAGGACAAAAGACAAAAGCACAATTACGAGCAGAACGCCGCGAAAAACAAGAACAACAGAGATTAGCTAAACAAAATGCAAAAGAAAATAAAAATGAAGCTGTTATAAAGCCAGTGGATACAAAACCTTTAAAAAAAGATGATGCAACACTGAAGTCACCCGCGTCCAATGCAAAACCAAAACGGTTGCACATTGTTGTAAAGAAAATTGATTCAGCCAAGAAACGGCATAGAGTGCAGTTATTCAGTCATTTGGAAAAACATGTGTTCCAGCCTTTAACAGTATATCAAGATGTACATCCAGCCATCATGCAATTAGGCTCACAATATGCAGCAAAGACTATCATTGGATCGAATGCACGTTGTTTAGCTTTGCTATCTGCTTTGAAGCACCTCATTGATGATTTCCAAACGCCGGTCAATCAAGAGATGTGTAGGGCTTTCGAAGCACATTTGCAGAAAAATGTTGAACATTTGCAAGCGTGTCGTCCGTTTGCTGTGTCAATGGTGAATGCGCTGCGTTATTTCAAATTACATTTAACGCAAATAGGTCAAACGCATGCAGACACCGAAAAAAAGGATGCATTGCAAAGGACAATTGATTCATATGTGGAAGACGAAATCGATAAAGCAGTTGATGCCATCAGTTTGAAAGTCTTAGAGAAAATTACCAACAACGATGTAATTTTGACATACGGACATTCGTCGTTGGTGAATAGAATTTTAATTGATGCAAAGAAAAAGGGAAGAACTTTTAAAGTAATCGTCGTTGACGCTAGACCTCTGCTAGAAGGCAAGATAACTCTAACAAAGTTAGTGAATGCCGGCATTGAATGCACCTACATTTTAATCACCGCCACGAATTTTATTATTAATCGTGCTACGAAAGTTATTGTTGGCGCACACGCATTGTTAAACAACGGATACGTTATGGCACGTGCAGGTACCGCTCTTGTTGCTCTAATCGCCAAGACGCACATGAAGCCCGTTCTAGTTTGTTGTGAAACATCCAAGTTCTCTGAACGCGCCCAAACTGACAGCTTTGTCTATAATGAAATAGGTAAGAAATGCCATAGACTAATTTACTGAAACTTCAATTCAAAAATTCCTTCTTACAGGTGATCCCGATGAAGTAATGACTATCAAGAACAAACTTGGCTACTTGAACGCATTGAACTTAATGTACGATGTAACGCCCCCAAAATACGTGACTGGAGTAGCTACAGAATTGGGCATTTTACCGTGCACAAGTGTTCCAGTTATTTTGCGGCTGAAACCAACGGAATAGATTCGTCAATAATAAGCATCGTGTCAATAAACAACAGTTTTTATTTGTTAAAATCAATCATCTTCGTCTTCACTTGTTTCCTCTTCAGCTTCCTGGAGCCACTCCACAAATGGCACGACCTTGGAGTAAATCGAAACGGTGGTGTCCAGATTTTTAAACCACGCACTGATCACTTCCTCACTTAGGAAATCTTTATCATACAACCAGTTCAATACTTTAACGATGCAGGAACTAAGTTCGTTATTAGCGATTGCAACATCCTGAAAATTAAAAATACTTCTTCAGAGCAATATTAATTCAATGGAGGGCTTTAATCAATATGTCATATGCTAGGAAGTACTAGTTTCCTAGTTCCTACTAATTTCTAATTCTTATTGAAACTCTTGTAGTTCAAGGTTAAAATAGTAAAGTTAAATTAAGAGTTATTCTCAACATGTACATAAATTAGTATTGAGTGATAATGCATATTGGTGCGCTAATTATGAATATGAAATCAAAAGTTGTGGGGCCAAGAATTATTCACAAATCAAAGTTTGATTTTTGCATAATTGGAATCTCCTAAATTAATTGGCCGAACATTAAAATTGATCAAAAATTAATAAACAGACGCATTTATGTGGTTTGCTCTGATGCAACTTATTGTTAGTTGGGAAAGCAAAAAACGCGGACTATATTAGATTTGGGACCAAGCAGAGCAATAAAAATATTGGAAATTGTGTTTTTAGAACAATTTTTTTAGAAAAGATATTTATATGTTAATATTAATCCGTTTATCATGCAAATCTGTTTATAGTGAAGATCAATATCAAAAATGATATAAAATCACTTCTGCAGCACTATCCGAGACCGTCTTACCTGAAGAGCTTGTAAGCAATCATTCATAGATTCGTCATCTCGTATGTAGTTCTTGAGGATTGGCGAGAAGTACGCTAAACAACGAGACAAAGCAGGCAAATACTGCGAGCCATCTTGCAGTTGAAAGGGCAAACTTAAAATAGCCTTTGAGACGAAATAGTTTACCTAAAACAACGATATTATACTAACAATATTACCTTAGCAAAATGATTAAACCTCTTTAAGTGAAACGTTATAGGCATAGCGGGACGAGTTAATTTCAAGTATTAAGTTATGGCATTGCAATTTGTCCTGGATACCCCGCTCCAAACTATCCATAACTTCAGAAAAGAACACTACAAGAGGAAGTACCATCAGTTACAGAGACAACGAACATAATTACAAATTATTAGGACGAATGCGGATCTCCAAATGAACGCATGACAAGATAAATAATACTCACTTTTAGTGTCATCGGGTACTGGAGATGTCGTGTACGATTCATCTTCAGAATCGGAGGTTTCGAAACCATCGAATAAATCAGTCGCAACATTCGTTGACGTGCGCCGGTTTGACGTAGTTTTACCATTGGTAATTTTATCGTTCAATTTCGATTTTGGTGAAACAATAGCGTCTTTAGATATGACACAATTCTTAATTTCACACAAACTTTCGACTTTCACATTTGAATGTATAATGGAGTTTTCTATTAACACATCGTCGTAAATAGCAACATTATCTCCAATGATGCTGTTGATAACTTTTGCAGTTGGTGCTATGGTACACTTTTCTCCTTTAACAACATTCTTTCCAAATGAGATAGGCCTAAAAATTGAAATGAATAAGATAAATTTGGTGCAACATCATGAAGCAGTAATTGTTATGGAAAATATTGCCTATAACAGTAATAGGAGGGTTTGAGCTCCTTTTGAATTTTAGTGCTT
The DNA here is from genome assembly GCA_030557295.1 of Ecitodaemon sp. MM-2014. Lineage (NCBI taxonomy): Eukaryota > Metazoa > Arthropoda > Insecta > Coleoptera > Staphylinidae > Ecitodaemon > Ecitodaemon sp. MM-2014. The sequence continues at coordinate 13,914 of JARRAA010011723.1, read as the reverse complement.
TCACATGTTTCTAATCATCCGGAAATGGTTTACATTGAGTTGGTAGTGTTGTATTAATGCAAGAAATATATTATGCATTAAAACAGTAAAAAACTTATTTACATCCCCACCACATGCATGTGCATAATACTGCAGATGTAAACGTCTTAATTCCAAAACAATAACAACACGCCAGACTTTTGCGTTGGGAAATTTTATAAAACTTTCGCACTCTTACGTTTTAATTTTGTAGGAGATTGGATAGAGCCAACCAGCGATAACTTCCCAGCTGTAACAACGCCAAAATGCAATTACTCAAGACATTCAAAATATAATTATGCTCAATTCCACTTAATAGAGCCATAATAGTTTGTGTTTATAAAGCAGGCCAGAAAACGAAGTCAACAATTTCAAGGTTCAACATATAGCTTTGGAATTGGGACTTTTGATTGTGTGTTAAGCAGAGTTGAGTGTAACTATAAAGTGCATACCTAATACTTTGATACATGTCCCAACTTGTAATAGCTGCACCAACTTGACCATCGGACAAAACGTGGCAATAAATGGTGCTATCATCAACTTCATCCACCATCATAATGCCTCGAATAAAGTCCCAGCGCGTTTGATAATCAAAATTATCAGCAAATAGAGGCAGCACATTAGGACCACAGATTGAAATGTGTGTGTCCCTAGGGTTGTACCAAATTTTTACTTCTGTGTGGTCCAAAAACATATCTAAAGGTAGTTTAATTTTGTTACTTTCATGATCAGCAAGTCGTCGATGAAGAAGAACCTGTTTGCTATCATTAGTAACAATTAATGTTTCTTCCAATGGGCACAGACCATTCTGGTCTGAACCAATTTCTTGCATTACCAGAGTCATAGTAGCGCCTTTGTCCTTTTTCAATGTTGCACTATAAAAATAAAATGTAAATAAATAATTGTGAAAATTATGTCATATATGGTATTATTTATCAATTGTATAAATCTGTATTTAGATATTATTAGCTAATTTATAGAAGATATCATCAACGGACCAAAGATGAACGTTGCCAATCATAGGATCACTCATGAATTTGACATGAGTTTAAACGAACGGGCCGAGCTCATTTAAGAGTATGAACCTCAGGAGCATTCCCGAGCCCCGCGACTTTCAAGTCTAGTCCTTAAACTTAAATGCCAGGAGTAGCCAACCTGTGGCTGTTTAGAGGATAATTTCTGGCTTCCAATAAACAAATCCAAGTTCTCTTTTCATTTTGTTGTTATTTAAAAAAAATATTATCATTACATGTGTTTCAAATAGTAATTTATGCGAAAATTTCATCAAGAAGCTTGGCCACCCCTGTTATATGCCATGAATGCACTGTATAATCTACTCTTGCAAATATTGAGATGAATCACTGAGGCATCCTACTACTTAATTAAACTGGAACTTGTGATTAAACCAAAAAAAGCATAAATGATGATCTATATTATAACTTACATATGTTGTTGAAGTATGGGTATTAACTTCATATTGGAAATAACTCCTGGTTCAACCAGTACAAAATTATTACGAATGACACCTTTGGCATAAATATCTCTTAAGCAATCCCCAAGTGAAGTACATGTTTCAGAGATTAAGATATAAACATCCATGACATTAGCCCAGATTGCATTTGTCTTAGCATTGCTACAAGATAATAATAAATGCTTAAAATGTATCAATTTAATTAAATAATGGTATTTATGTACCTGACATACTCCTTGATTGCATCACTATGTGAGCAACAGAATATAAATGTTTCTTCAACACCACCTGAAGCTAAAAACTCCAAAGTGTAATCCAGAATTGGTTTATTCACAAGGGGCAATAATACCTGCAATAATACAACAATGCCAAACAGTTAAAATCAGAGAGTTAAAATATACTTGATTAAATAAAACTTCATAACTAAACTTACAAATGGAGTATCCTTGGTCGCCAATTCAAATTCCTCACTGAAGTCATCTGCTATTAAAACAGCTTGGACAACGTCGTCCTTCTTCACCATTTCCTTCTTCGACATTTTCGTGGAAAATGTGAAATTATAAACATACGCCAAGTCCTGCACGAACCCAAAGCACAGCGAGCAACGACAGCTGCGATCTTGCGATCTGCTTAAAGATTTGAGGTTAGATTTGTTGGGCGAGTGGCGGCAAATATAAATTAATAAAATACTAGGATGATATGTCGCGTTTTCTTTTCTTATTAAAAATTCGACTGTTTCTCATCAAATATAACAACAATTTCCGCTTTTACTAGCGCTTCCCACCGTTCGACCAGTTTGTTGATGCCCCTCTCCCAGAAATCGGTTGGTCTAGCCTCGAAGAGGTTGATTAGCCAAATCTATAGGCCTATTCTGTGGGTTTTTTTCTGCTGAAGAGCCTCGTTCACTCGATGTAAGTGAGCTTAGATGTCCTTCTCAACCATTTGGTGCTTCCGAAGCATCTTCCAATGCACCAGGCCTTCTTAGTCCCACCAGACGCAGATCATTTTCTTTTGGTGCAGGCCCTCCTTAATCCTTGGCTTCGGGGGCATATGTTACAAATAAGACGGCAGGAATGTAGAGGAGAAAATGAGGTTTCCAATGATATAGTACACTTTTTCAAATTTTTTGCAAATCGTGGCAGAATAAAAAACGACGGAACGGTCATTACTTATTTGGCTTAATTGTTTTCTCACTGTAGTTCGATATCAATCTAAATTATAATATCCGCTTTGAAAACGGGAACAGGTTAAATAGAATCAAAGTTACTGACATTTACAAATTTAGCAAATTAGATCTCACATCTCACAATTAGAACATCTCACAGACAGAATAAAGCATTGCAGTGAGAATAGGGGTAATTAAAACAAACGGTGGTAGTCGGGACAGGATCAAACAAAAAATTGTTCTTATTTTTAAACGACAGAATTAAATTTTATATTTATACAATTAATCAGTCTGCAATGGTAAAGGACAATATAATAAAAATTTGACTACTAAAAGTGTATTGCCAAGATGTAATAACTTTTGTAATACTTCTCTCATATAGCAACAGTCATACTTTATACAATTTTTATATATTTCATAATGTTCTAGGAATACTGCCAACTTAATTTAAAAATACATAAGCATTATTTCGGTTAGTTATTTTTGAATATCTGAAAGAATTATTTTCATTATTATTAATTAAATTTTCAGCAGTTACTTCTGGCAGTAACGATAAGCAACCATACTTACATTCTTTTCTGAATCTTGAGATCTAATTTCGATATACGTAACATCTTCAAAGTTAATTTGGGTCTGTTCGGTATCATGGAAAATTTCTTTACTCTCTGGAGACCATACCGCATCCTCTGGAGCGTTTTGACATGAGCCTGGAGAATATATTTGTGCTTCTACAGATCTTAATTCATCACTCCTGCACAAAAGCTTTCTTACAATGATTTATCATTTACAATTTATGTGATAAATTACCTGTTTATAATTTTAACCTCCCTTTGTACTAAATGGATTTCTTCAATATCAACAATTTTTGAATTGGCCACCACTCCATCATTTTTCAGTAACAAACCTGTTAAACTCCCTATATAAAAGGGAAATGATTAAAATAACTATTGCCAACTATAAGCATGCTACTTTGTAAGTGCAACAATCATACTTCAAACATTTTTATTACACTAACAATACCAACATTTTAACGTAATAAAATTCTGCATTTCAACCATAATTTTAAGTAGATATATTGCTTATACTTACTGTTTTTTTTTTTCAAGGACTCAAGGAAAACAAAAAAGCATTATCTAACAGTATATCAGTATCAGTAAATCATTAAAGTCAAAATCAATATTGGATTACTTAACATGTATAGTAATTGTGACATTTTTCATGCATGAATTTCTTGGAATAGTATTATGCAGAGAATTCTTTATCTTCATGTCTTCATATTTTGTTCCACTTAATTCACTTTGTTTATTTAAATAACTAAACAATTAAAATATATATCAATATTTGTTCAATTGTGTAAAATAAATAAAAGTATATATTTGATAATATTCAAAAAAATAGTTACCTCCATGTAAAGCTACAATAACTGAAAGATCTGTGGGCGATTCAATATCCCTTGCTATTGCTTTTTTACAGTTGTGCTTCATATCTTCGTTGACATCATTCATTTCTAATTCAACTTTTACTTGCTTCAGTTCATCTAAATTATATTCTGTCATTACTTCAATTTGTTTTGGCATGGTGTTGAAAATCTAGTTACTTGTTATATTCTGAAGAAAACATATTATTGAAGATTAGAATTACAAATTAATAATATCTATTTTTTTTTACATACCATAAGATCAAGCTCGAAGCACTTTGCTCTGAGATGTTGCTGTACGTTTCTTACTGATATTGCAGATAAAATATAAATAAATTACACAACTGGTTTGTGGTCTGGACTGTTCACTGGCACGATTGCAACTAGAGTTGGACTATATATACAGCAACTTCTTGAACTACCTGAAGATGTTGAGGACTACGGTATACGGAGGGTACAAAGTATACCGAATGGTTCCGAAGGTACCGATGGGCCGGAGTTTTTCCGAGTATATATATAAACTCGTCGAACCGGTCATAAAATACCACAGGGTACCGCACTGACGCTAGTTACAATGAGGTATTTTTGAAGCTATGACGAGAAGTAACATAACAGCGTTTATCGTTAGCATCTATCTTGAAACAAATTGCAACGCGCAATGCGACGTTTACAGAGCCACTTTTTAGTTGAATAAAATAAAATTAGTTTAGTTTCAGCTTAATAAAAATCAAGCGCGCCACATACACGAATGGTGCATATCGCAGAATAGTTGCTTCTCTTTAAGGGAAGACTGAAAAAGGTAAATTTGGATATTACCTAAAAACCAACGCTGACGACAATTGGGGAAAGTAATTGCTTATTCTTAACTTTATTTAAAATTAAGCAGGCTCTTTAACACTAAACAGCAACAGTAGACAGATATGGTTTGATAAAAATAAGCTGAACTGTCTATTGTGACAGAAAAAATATATATTATAATTCATGCCAATGGCTCCCTGGCATTTTTATTTATTTCTGTATAATTTGTGATGATCTCCTGATACCTGGAAAATTATTATTTCTGTTATCTGTTCTGTACTTGAACGAAAAACACTAATACCCAATTTCCCGGTCCCGCTGGACACCTTTCAACGTAGCGAATACCACTCTTCACAGTTGAACCAGTATCAAATGATATTTCTTTACTTTTTATGGAACCTTTAGCTGGAGTATTTTGACTTGAAGATGAGGAATACACTTCCTCTTTGGAAGAACACGATACATACCTGCTTCAAAATAATTTTTAGCATTATTTTACCTTGCAAATGTTAAAATTGAAAAATACCTCTCTACATCTGCCTTTATTGGAGATAATTTTACAATTTTATCAAACTTTGCATTGGCTACCACACCTTCATTGTCCAATAACAGACCTGTTAAACTCCCTATTTAAAATAAGTTATTACTTAATATCTTAAATAACAATCAATAACAGAAATGAGATTTAATTATAGAGAAACATAAAAATCCGAAACCCAAGGGTATAAGGATAAATGATTATATGTAAGTATAAACATTATCAATGCAGATTATATAAACCAGCACTTCAGACAAAATCTTAAATGTATATTACTTATACTAGAGAGTATATAACATACTCTCTGCTTATACCTACTGTCTTTCCATTTTCAAATATCAGGTACAAAATGAAACATGCATTACTTCAAAAAATGTTAAATTCCATATTCTTGAAATTAATGCAATAATTGCAATTAGATAATTGAAATGTATTTGTTTGTTGAATGTTAGATGGATGATTTCTGTTCTTCATATCTTCATATTTTGTTCAATTCACTTTGTATTTATTAATTAACTAAACAAATTTGAATCAATATTTGTTTTTACTGTAAAATGGCTTAGCAAAGAGCATTTACCTCCTTCTGTAGCTGCAATTGCTGAAACTTTTTCAGGTTCTGTAATGTCCCTTACAATCTCTATATCTTTTTTTATTGTGACCTTTACCATCCTCAGTTCTTGTAAATTATATTCTGTCATTACTTTAATTTGTTTGTTTGCCATTGTGCAGACAACCTAGATATGGGTGGTAATATGTAGTTGAGATGTGTATATTCTAAAATCTATATTGATGCAAATTAGATTTGAAATTAAATAATCTTGTATACATACCATCAAAAACAATATTTTCAAATTCTTATCATTTTAAAAATTATAAATAAAAGATGTTGCCAAACAAGCTATTTATGTAGCCGTTGTTGTGAATATACGCACGTGCTTATTTTGTTTTGGTAATTTTGCTGGTTAGGGCCGCGAACCCGGGAATCTACAGGTTAAACCAAAAACCGGTTATTTTGTCTCCGGTATTCGACAGCCATATTACGTTGAATGGTCAAACAAACAACATAATATCGGTTATCTGATATATACCTAATAACCGTTTCAGTTGAAATAACACAATGTTTTAAGATTAGTATATGACGCATATATGCAGCTTGTTGCTCTGATGTTTCGACTGAAAATCGAAGCACGCTAGCGGTGGTAGCTCGACCAACCAATTTTATGATGTAGGAAAATTTAGTACAAAAGTAAATAGTTATTCATTTAAACTCAAAGAAAAAAAGTTGTTTTTGGATACACTCGCTTGTTTCAAGACTCAATTGGGGAACACTGAGGAAAATTATGGATATGTAAACATGTGCGTCTATTGCATATTGTATTCATGTGACTTTATTGTTGAAGCCTTAACATTGTGACAATATTAGACAGAACCGGTCTGATAGGATGTCTGTCAGTAGTGTGTCAAATAAATATAAAATGTATTAATGTATATAATATGTATTAGTGACACCCCTGCAATTATTAGTTTGTGAGACTTTCAGGTTAATGGCAGGAATCAATGTAATTTTCTTTCCAAATTCCTTGTTTTCATAATTTTCTAGGACTCAGCAAATTAATTTTAAAATAAACACACCTTACTCCTTCTGTTGTCTTGTTTGATTATATATGGGTGCCTGAAAATGATTATTTCTGTTATCTGATCTGGGTGAACGAAACTAAATAATGCTTACATCACTTCCCGTTCTCCGATTGGGGTATCTTTCAACGTAGGGAACGCCGTCAATCACAATTTCAGTCGTATCAGTACCAAATGATATTTCTTTACTCTCTTTAGAACCTTGATCTGGAGTATTTCGACTTGAAGAGGAAGGATTGACTTGCTCTTTGGAAGGACATGATTCATACTTCCTGTTTTGGAGCAGTTCTTTTAGCACAACTTTACCTTGACAAAATTAATATTTAAAAATACCTCTTGATTACTTTTGGCTTCCTTTTTACTGGACGTAATTCCTCAATTTCATCAAGCTTTGCATTGGCTACCACACCTTCATTTTCCAGTAGTACACCCGTCAAACTTCCTGTTCCAAACAAATGCATTTTTTATATGATTAACACTAGGTTACAGAAAAGAGATTCAGAACATTTTAATGTGCCAGGACAAATAGTAAATATAAAAATATTATCACATATATCGAATAACTTAAATATATATTGCATATACTTACTGTTTTCCAATTTGCCAACATCATGAAAAACATAAGAAATGCATGACTTCATAAAATGTTAATAACAAATTCTAAAACACATGTTATTAATCAAATAATTTTTCTGTGTGCAATTATGGCATTTAGATGCATGAACTTCTTGGAATTGGAGTTAAATTATGATGGTTTCTGGTCTTCATATCTTCATATTTTGGTCCATTCAATTCACTTTGTATTTATTTAATTGACTAAACAAGTAAATTTCAATTAATATTTGTTCTTTATGTAAAATTGAGGAATTATCAAGAATTCTGTCGAGTGCAATTTACCTCCTCTTAAAGCTGCAATAACTTGAAGGTCTCTAGGTTCGGTAATATCTCTGGCAATCTCTTGCTCTTCATCAGAGTCATATTCTAAATCTTCATCTTCATCATCTTTGTGTAAAGCAACTTTTACAAGCTTCAGCTCTTCTAAATTATATTCAGTCATTACCTCAATTTGTTTATTTGCCATGGTGTAATAGGTGAGACATATATATAATCTAAAAACCACACTGATGCATATTATATTTACAATTAAATAATATTGTATACATACCACAAAAGAAAAAGTTAAAACCAAATACTTTTATTTAGATTTAAGATGGTAAACAACAATCGCTCGAATCGCTCCAACTACCTTATCTGGCACCATGAGGACCGTTGAAGACGCTAACCAGATCAGCTGATCAAAAAGCAAGGTTATTGTATGGTGGGCAAAGATTGAGTCTCGATCTTTCCGGATATTTTGGATTTTTTGGATTTGTCCATCCAATATCCAGTCGCATTACTGTGAAAGAATAAACATGTATATTCTTAATTATAGACATCTCCTGATTATTAGTCTCCGGATTTTCGTATATTGACCATTTAATCCACGCCAACCACGCTCCTTTGCCAGGGAGGCAAACCGCTCTCAGGTCCAAAGGTTCCAAGGGTTCCAAGCGTTCCAAGCTTCAAAATCGAGGTAAAAAAGCACAAATAAATGTAAACCGTGAAGCCACTAAATTAGTGTCAAATGTGCCGACTAACAATAAGAATGAAATATAATTCAATTTTAAATGTAGCTTTTAATAAAAACAATACTTTTAAATATTGATTTGCGATATTTGTGACTAATTGTAAGCCACGATAGATGTCGTTTATAAGGTTCACTGCGTTCACTGTGGTTCACTGCTTGTTCCGTCCAGTCGGTTCACTGGCACAAATCTGGCGGGACGGAACGAATGCAATACTTTGTATTGAAAAATGTTAATATAAATGGGACAAGCACTCGTACATTTTCGGTTATAAGGCATACATTTTGTGAGGTTAGAAAATTTGTTTTGCCCATAACTCTGGTAACAATTTATCAATTTGAATGAAACAAAGACGGGAATAATAAGCAATCGCACAGCATTCGAATGGTATAAAAAATATGTTTGATATTTTGGGGGTTTGCAAAATCGATTCGGCTGCCCGACGACAAGGCCATAAAAATGTACTAAATGTACCCGGTTGGCCGGGGCGTCCGGCAGTCTGGTTCGAACCGTGATGACTGTTACTCTGAGTCGTACAGAAGTGTAACGTTTCTGGGATGTAGTGTATAATCGAATTTCTATTATAGTTTAGTATGGTTTATTATCTTGGCACATTTGTCATATGCAATATTTCGGTCTAGTCTCTATTGTTGCAGTTATCAATGTCGAAGTGCCGCCGTAGTTTTACCGTCGCACAACGCGCAGAAATAATTCAGCGTTACGATAGTGATCGCATGTCCGAATTATCACTTCGGGAAGCTGCATTAAAGTTAGATGTGCCCCCATCAACATTGTGCCGAATACTACATTCTAGACAAACAATTGACCAAATACACACTGAAAATGATGGTTCCAGGAAGAGGAAAAGAGATGGGAAAAGTAAGGAGGTTGACCAAGCTCTGTTATTATGGTTTCGCCAAGCCAATAAGCGGAATGCTGCAATAAACAGAGGGATATTGTTGCAAAAAGCAAATGAGTTGGCCATGCATTTGAACATTGACTTTAACTCGACTGATGGTTGGCTCTCTCGATGGAAGCGACGTCATGGGATTGTATATCAAAAAGTGCAAGCACAAAAGCAGGATCCTGATGCTCCAATGGCAGGGCAATGGGTCAAGGAAGTGTGGCCATCAATTTTAAAATCCTACAACCCAGAAGACATATACAATGCTGATGAAGCAGGACTGTACTACCGGGCAACCCCCGACCGATTTTCAGTTTTTAAGAATGCTAAAAACAGTGGTTGCAAAAAACTAAGTGATCACCTCACTGTATTATTAACTTGCAACATGACTGGGTCTGTAAAAAGGAAACCTTTAGTTATTGGAAAAAGCAGGAATCCAAGATGCTTCAAGGGGGTTAAAAAGCTACCAACCCTATATGAAAATAACAAGAATGCCTGGATGACATCACCTATATTTGAGGGTTATTTAAATAGCTGGAATGCAGAATTGCGAAAAGCACATAAAAGAATTGCTCTGATATTGGACAATTGCATCGCGCATCCGGAAGTCCAATATACAAACATTAAATTGTTTTTTTTGCCACCCAACACAAGTGCAATTATCCAACCCTTAAATCAGGGAATAATAAAAACATTCAAGACCTATTTCCGCTCTCATCAATGCAAAAGACTGATAGAAGAAATTGAAAGGAGGCCGGACGATTGTTCGCAAGTCGCTAAAGCTCTAACTGTTTTGGATGCACTTCATTTGACTATGGAGGCTTGGGACAACGTGGGCACTGATTGTATACAAAATTGCTTCATTAGAGCATTTCGAGATAACAATGAAAAATATGAAGTCGATGAAGAAGTTGATAAAGATTTATCAGAGTGGATTACACTAGATGAAACCATGCAAACAAGTGAACACATGACAGACGCAGACATTGCAAATTTTGTAAGAACTGGGAATGATTGTACACTAATGCGAGAGGATGATGATGATGATGATGATGATAATGATGATGAGGAGCAAGAAGAACCAATGGTTACCAAGATGAATGTTGTGGATTGCTTGCGTGTAGTGCGCAGATATTGCGAACAAATAGGTTATGAAGAGGGTTATAGGTTTCTTTACAAAATAAATTCAGCCGTTTATAATCACTCAGACGTCAACGACGTCAATTACTGATTACTTTTCACCTCAAAAATAAAGTTAAATTACTTAATTATGTTGTTTTCAAACTTATTATATTTTATTATTTTTATGTGTTCCTATGGTGCAATTTTTATTATATTATAACAAATATATTTTTATTTCTTAATTATTTATTTATATTTTTAATATTTTGAATTGGTTATACGTTTATTATCTCTTTACTTCTTCCTACTAGGGTGCTGCCCAAGTGTGTGTCATTGTCGGTTACAGGGAAAAATTAATATTCCATTTTTAAAAACCAAAATTTGTGAAAAAAAAATTATACTATATTTTACCATCATCACTAGATGCCTTTTGAAGGTAACACGACATGTATCGATATGCATGAACACTTTTCAGAGCTTACTTAGGTGATCGCGGAATTATAAGGTATGAAGCCGCCCTTAAACAAATATTAAAATATTGATGTTCTAATCTATATGAGACTTTGTAAATGAAAGAGAAATGTGCGACCGGACGAATTTGCGCGTGCAGTGTGTCGAAGAAGAGTCCAGGGACACTTTAGTAAAGACAATAATGTAAGTTAGTTCCTAGAAAATATTAGAGACAGTCAATCATTGTGTGATTGAGTGAGGTTGTTAATTAATAATTCTAATGTGTACACAACTATTCATAGCTGATTACAAATTTATATTAATTCAGTCGCGATTTCGACAGAAATTAGGAATTATTTCATTATAACATTTAGGATGAGTTAATTATTGTTTACTTATTCTCTTAAGATATAGATTCGTTGAGCATGCTCATGGATTGTATTCTCCTCATTTTTCGGTGTGTGGACCCTTCCGCGACAATTTCACAGACTTTATGTTTTACATTAGTTACCACTACTGTCATGTGGTTATAAACGACTTGCCCACAACTTACTTGAAACCTTGACGCCCCCATTTCGTTATGTTTGTTACCTAAAATATGAACCAGTTTTATATAAAAACTTAAGTGTATGACAATTTTTCAATGAATACCTCTTTCAATTTTTGCTTTTGATTTTATAGCATAAAATTTCTTTTGTATGTTTGGTTTCAATCTCTTGTCAGGTTTTACTGAAAGAAAAACAAGCTCTTACAGTTTTTCAATGTGTGTCATACAATATTCCATATCAAATGTAAGGGTGTGATCATTTCTCAACAATTACCTTTTGATTTAGTTTTTGCCTTTGATTCCTTAACATATGATCTTCTCTGCTCCTTTGGTTTTATATTGTTGGTTGAATGTTCTACAACAACAAATCACTCTATACAATTGCATATTTGTATATGTTAAAGCGCCCCCAACTGCTATGGGGACAGATAACTCCAAAAGAGACGGTGCGGTACTTTAGAAGGTTCCAATTTATTGAAGAGACTTTTAGTGAGGCAGAGAACTGACTGCCCAACGCCGTTCTGGTGCCCGCCTTTTATATTATTTTATGATTAGAGCCACCTTGGATCAATAATAACATAAAATAACAAATAACTATAGTACAAGCTACATCAAGGCGGCCTTGCACCAAAACAAACAACAACGGAACATCTCACACTAAATCTAATTGTAAGTAGCCGCGGCATATCACAGCTAGCCGCGACAGTATATATTAATATACCAATTTATTATACCTTTTAATTGCTGTAAGCTTGTACTTCGATTGTGATTTATTGCCTCACTCTCAGGTTCCTTGTCAACCTGTGGATGGGATAAATCTGAAAAATTTTCTTCTTTTAAATTGACTTTAACTGTCATTAGAAATTTCTCATCAATAGTTTCTAAAATAGACAAGAAGGATTTATATATAAAAAATATATACAAGAAATGAATATGAAATAATATAAATTACCCATGTGCCTGATCAAATACAAAAATTCTCCACCCTCTGCAAGCCTCTGCCTCCTCTTCTTTAAGATATTTTCATCATTACAAGGAATACAAATCTGTAATTATTTTTAATATCAGCATCGTCAGCATTAATAATCATGAAATATGTGTAATCTTACATGATCTTTGTATTTGGAAGAATGTGCGTTCCCAAAATATAAGTAAAAATCTTCCCATAATTTTCGATACATTGAAGAATTTCCCGCTTTAGCTCTAACAAGTTACAAGTTTAACTTCTGTAATTACATTGGACACGGATTGTAACGGTCGTGAGTTACGTCGCGTCGAAAATGTACGACAAAAAGCAAATTGAAACTATTGATTCTTTGATCAATAACACGATTTTCAGATGTGCAACATTAAATAATTGTACATAATATTCCTAACTGCCAGGTCGTAACGATGTAAACGTGGAAAGACTACCTCAATTATCTTAACAACGCAAAGCGACGAAACTGACAAACCGGTAGGGATGGGAATAACTGGAATAACCTACCGGTTAAACCATATAACCGGTTATTTCGTCTCCGTCAGTTGGTTATTTTTTAACAAAATAATAACCGGTTATTTCATTTATACATAATAACTGATTTTTCTGTTATTCGTGTATTCTATAACAGGATCGACAGGATCTCACCTGGCATCTATGTGTTAAAGCCTGTCAATTTAGTACAGACCCTGTCGGTAGAGGCGCACTTATCGCGTCTCAACTGACCGGTTTTTGAATTCGCTTCAGATTTAAATTTAAAATTAAAAATACGATATGATATCCATATAAATATTTATTTCAAAGGATGTAATATCTCAATAATATAAACCCTCGGTGAAATTACAATTACATGGCTTAGAAAACATAATGTTTACGGTTAATATGTACATTTTACACAGTTGTGTACATTTTTAGTACCTTTGCTAAATAATATTCTCGTCACAAACGTTTCATAGTTACGTTTGAGCAACTATTAAAACCCAGTACATATTATCTGTCAAATTTTATAAAGTTTGATCATTTGGTACTATTGCGCAAGCAATGTTTCAGTCCCAGCTGAATCAATTTTTTTCTTTAAACAATTTGTAAAAACAAGTAATCAGCTAAATTTTATCATTTAAACATCAAAAAGTGCATACAATCACTCAATAATTCAGTCAGAGCAGAATCAAGAGTATTCTTAAGCAGTTTGTAACAACAACGGCAAAGTATCAGAGAACATTGTAGATTTGAGCACCACAGGGG
>JARRAA010011715.1:0-12100 GCA_030557295.1 Ecitodaemon sp. MM-2014 | reverse complement strand
TTCGACTGGTTGTGACTATTTAGTCAAATTCCTTTTAAATACCAAGCATATAAATTAATACGAAGCGTTGAGTACCGGCGTTTTGGCTCAGTTATGTCTGTAGTTTGGAATGATTATTCCAGAGAAAGTAACTGAATATAGGTAACAATACGAATTAAATAAATTACCGCTTAATCCAGAAGTAACGCATTTTATTGTTCCAAGCCGTGTTATCCTTTTTTTTCGATAATTGTCCCGATAATATTGTTTTTTCGACTCACATCTGGAAAGTGGGGTATAAAGCAGTTCTATTTGAATTGAGTTTTCATTTGCCATGTATCAGTAATTCTCAAAATATTTTTATTGCGGCACACTTTTAACGACTGCAAAACTTGGCGGCACACCAAGAAATGGATACGAATATAAATCGTATGTATCTAAATTATTTATCTAAAATTTGGCGGTACAATTATAGAATTTTGTGGCACACAAAAGAGCTATGACACAGTGGTTGAGAATCACTGGTCTAAAAGCAATAACTTGTGCACAATTTCCATAAGCCACCGTTTTTTATAAATTTGTACGAAACAACAATGTTTTCTATTATTGTCGTCGAACATGATTTGAATACAGATGAAGGCAGGAAATAACATCTTGATATTCGATATTCGAGTTCTATTTAACACATTTATTCGTAAAGATGGAATCGAATCGAATAAGTAGTGAGGAAAATTTAGTTCTTTATTGGGAATGCTGTTGACGGTTTAGCGTCATTTGAGAATAGTCAAATTCATTGATTAATACCAATCCGGTTATCTGCGACATCGACATCTATGATTAATGATTTTAGTCATCAAACCCGAGCAATTGAGCACTAATAAATACTTCAACAATAGGACATGTTGCAGGGAACCGGACTGTGCTGTCGGAATATGGAGATACGCTGCATCGCAACAACTCATCGTCCACATTAGTGTTACGCTTTCGATGACATATTTCGATATACCATTATATCGGTATTTTATTTTTGATATTATGAGATTTTTGTGAGATTTTTACTAGATATACCTATGTAACGATATTAAATTCGACAAGCGGCCTAAAAACGATGGGCTACATTGTTTGGGAATCGGTCAGTTGTTGAACAAACTCGTAGTTGATACTATGGGTCGTAGATTGCACTGTAGTCCATGGAGTCGTCGTGGTGGTGACTATGTGCAGCGCAAGGTTAGTCAGAGGAATTCGTCGATTCAGACAATGTTGCTGATGCAGGCGATCTGGAGTGATTGGCTTAAAATGCATGGAATATTGCGATGTCGTAGGATGGTACAACCACAAGTGACGATGGTGTAGGTACTTGCCATGAAGTGCATTTATGGGTTAGCGAGTTTCGAATTGATTCGATAATCCTCCTATGACAGAAGAGTACGTATTGATGTTATTGTGAAACATGAAGTGATAGTATGCTGTGTGTGGGGGTGATGTCGATTGAATGGTGGTGGATCAAATCGGGAGATTACCAATTTGTGGTGCGATCTTCCTTAAGATGTACTGATGAAAATGGATTTGTTGAGAGTAATAATGGTATTGGTTTGTTACTGCTTAAATATGATGATGTGTAGGTTTCTCGACTTGAGAGTTGTGATTTCTGGAGATGGCAGGAAGTTGTGCTGCGGCTATTTCACGATAGAGACGGCAGGTGAAGCTATGTCAGCAGTTAAAAGCAAGGTATCCTGCTGAATTGCTGAGGTGTTCCAGATTATCATTGAAGCAGCATCGGTGGTTGATGACAAAGTGACCTGTTGAATTGCTGAGTTGGTCCAGATGGTAGTTGCGATTTTTGCGAGATTGCGGCAGCATCTGCGTGGTCGCTACACATCTATTCATATCTTTCAATTTTGTGACTGATTTTGTTACGTTTACTATCTCTTTATATCAACTGGAATTGTCAGCTTGACAAATCTTTGTCAACAGTGGCGATAGAAATATTTTGGAGCGGGTATTATAAAAATGTTTATGTTTATGGAACTGCAATTGTTGGTATCATAGTGTTTGGCATTTATCTAATATTCGGGCAAGTTGTTCACCGAGCATAAGCAAAAAAAAACACAACACATACTGATAAGGCGGGATGAAGTTCACGGGGACAGACAGTATTTATTAAAAAGACAGACTCACAGAGCTAGGACTTCCATTCTTACAGCTCGTGCGGGGACGACTGACTGGCTGAAAGGGGCGGACTTTGCGCAACTAGGTATCGTGACGGTGTTATGGTGGAGTCTGCACTACTGATTAATTGGTCCGTTTTTATATGTAAATGCCCACACAGTTTCAGTAGCTTCAGTCGTTCACGTATTAGTCAATACGATAGTTCGGTTCACCGAGGAGCCTCCCGGTACTTTCCACAGGTAAGACGACTTATCAGCTAGTAGATCCCTCGACTCATCGGCACTAATCAGTGACATGTCTCGATTATTAGGTTATTGTTTTCAGCGAGCACCATTATGGCTCGCGATAATACTAACGTAAAGATTTAAAATGTTATTTTTTACCGACTTTTTGAAGTGTGTGCACTATTATAAAACGGGAATTTGGTAATTTCATTTAGCGCGTAAAAATGATACAATTTTTGGAACGAGCAGGTTGAACGGGATGGTGGATCCTGTGGGTGGGCCGGGCCAATAGATTGGAACCGGAATTGTCGGGTTGGTAAATCTTTACCAAATGCGATACTTTTTCATAGAGCGGGTATTATAAAAATTTTGAAATTTATGGAACGGGAATCGTTGGTACCTTAGTGATTTGCTAATTATGATATTCGGGCAAACTGTTCACTGGGTATAAGAAACAAGGACTAAGTTCGCATTATATTAGAATTTATTTTATTTTACATATCGGACAAGAAATTACAAAAGAGTTTTGAATACGCTTGTTACAATATCTTTAGGATCACTTTCACTATTTCCATTATTTACAGTGTAATATTAATTGTTATTGCCTTATTGCCATTATTGCCATTGTCGTTACCACACACCATGTCTTCGCAAATAAAATGTAACTCTCTTGTGCATATCAAATCATTCCATCCGATGGCGTTGTCCACGGACCAAACGTGCACACACAGTTCGGTGCCTCCCTGGTTATCCGGTTGATTGGCGGTCCATTTGGTGTAGTTGAAAGGTTGTCCAGTAGACATCCAGACGAAAGACATTACCTTGCCTTGGTCTGTTCCAGAGGTCCACATCCATTCGTTTTGTTTGCCTGTGATGCGAACATAAATAATTTAGGAAAGATTAGACATCGGTTCGTCGAAGACCTACCAGCTGCAATTATAATCTATTTCAGATCGGCTTCCTCCGACGCGGAGTTGATTGTTGCTAATTGCAGATTTTGAGCTGCACAGGCTTCGAAAGCGGCATACCAGTTAGCCTTAATGAATAATATTTGATAGAACAAATCATGAAAGCAGGAAGTAATGATATACCTTCGTCAATTGGAGGTAGTAGTTTTTAGTGGATATACCATCAAGACCACCACGTACCATCCACACAGCAAATGTTACAAGTAGTCTAGTAGTCATGATAGACATCGTTTTATAATGTTCTTTTTACAAATTTAATTTAATTTATGCTATCGCGATAGATCAACTGATGATTTTCAGGAGATCGCAGGGCCTTTTATATTCAGTAAGATGGCAGGCGTGCCAAATACGGGGCGGAGCGTGGTTTCAGCGACAGCGCGCGTTCCGCATTAAGTGGCGCCTGCGCAAAATAGGTCTGTGTGTTCGCGGTCGGCCATACGCGCGTCAAACTCGGTGTATTTGCTACGCATTTGCCAAGTGATATAGGACCTCCACTCACAAAGTGCGTTGCCGTCTACCGCAGGCAAGTGAAACCCATCCATACTTCAACCGCAAGTGGCCTTGACTGCATCTACGTGTTCTACCGCCTGTTCTCCCTTTACAGAGATCTATTGGGTTACAGTTTCAACTAACGTTGTGCTTCAAGAGCCTTATACGAGCCCAGGCCCGAGATTGTAGGGTCCTACGCGCTCCCCTACTGTCCGAAATAGACGTTTCTAACCGAGGAGAGGTGTCTTTCCTCTTTCACCACTGCGTACAAAACGTATCACCTTTTCCATTACTCTTGTGACCACTAATCGCATTCCATTGCATAGTTTAGGGTGATTGAGTTTTCTGAGCATAATAATAACCGAGTCAATCTTTAACTATAAGTTATGCATCGTATGAACGGTGCGTTTCGTAGATACGTTTAGGTTGACCATTGTAGCGATGTGTAAGCACAATATCACGTGTTTCCGTGGCTCCATCAACAATCACTATCGGAGCATTGAATTGTCCCTTGTGTGTTCTAGCGGGTCGCTTATCTACTCTGATATTTATTTTATAGCCATCATTAGATATTCGCACCAATGCTGTTTTAAATGGTCTAATCAGAACATTATGCTCATGAAGCATTTGTTGCAATGTTAGAAGAATTCCTTTGTTTATTCCGTTGTTAATAGTTTGACGCCAATCGAGTTAGTTCCATGTTGCCCATGAAATAAATTTGAAGAAATTTATGGGGTGCGTTTTCAATCGGTAGTAATGACCCAATTCTATGACGAATTGGTCCTTGTATCTGTATAGTGAGCCACACTATGGTAATTATTTCTAAGAGTTTTAACTAACCACTTCGGGACTCCACCAATCTCGGGATTCCTGATTTTCGCCACGTAGCAGCGTATATAATGACTCTGGTAGGAAAGGATGACAATGCAACTTTCCCATTTAGACAACACAATCCAGGTGATTCATAGTGCCAATTTGGACGAAAGGATGCGAGCTATAGTCAAATTCGCAATCGTATCGAAAAGCTGCCCTATTCAAATTAGCACTTGCTAAATTTCTTCTTGCCGATATACGCTATTGATGTCGCTGTTCTGCTCGACGTTGCCTTATTAAAACCCGGGTCGCCTTACATTCGTTGTCCCTCTGTTCCAGCGCTTCTGAAGCACGTAAATGCGCCATTCGAAGACGGCATTGTTCTGCATTTTCCTCTACTTCCGCACTGGATTGAGTACCCGTTAGCCTCATTGCGTTAAGGCTTCGCCGTGATAAATTAGTTTTTTTTTCACTAGCGGCATGACAATTATTGATTTAGAGACACGCTCACAATCAGTACAATATGCACATTTTTTGCACATGTAAGTTTAACATTGAAGAAGCCGTATTTAGAATCACTATTCTTTTTTTATTTCAGGCAGTCTCGATCCTCGATACGGTGTGCGAAAAAGCTTTCAGCTTTACATTATTGTTTTATCTACATTGCACTCTTCGATTCTTTTTCAATCGCAACGGCAAATGGCTGACAAAAATTTGCGAAACAACAATAAAAATTACATTATTATCTTTATAGTTAATATTTGTTTTTACATTCGATTTTATTTACATGGCACTCTTCGATTCTTAACCGAATTTGAAAATATTTGACCTCTAGTGACTGTCAAGGACAAACTCAATGACGAATGGCTCTAATATACCTATCACTTTTTCTCCTTTCTATGTCCTATTCCGGAGGGAGACAGATAGAAAAAAACTATTATAAAAAATATTGATTTAGCCATTCCTGCCCCCAATTCAACCCTTATTTTAGGTGAATTTATACAATTTAAGATAGAAAAGAATCTATGCAATTATATGTTCCAAGTAAGTTTAAATTTCGATCGAATTAATGTGCAAAAATTCTAAATTAGTGAATGTTTTAAGTAAAGACCTCTTATCGCACACAAATTTTAACATAAAATAGCAATATGTGCCATTCGACTGGTTCTGACTATCTAGTCAAATTCCTTCCAAGCACCAACAATATAAATTAATGCGAAGCATAAAGTATCGATGCTTTGGCTCAGTTATGTCTGTAATTTGGAATGATTATTCTATAGCAAACAATAAGAATAAAATAAATTACCGTTTAATACAGAAATAACGCATTTTATTGTTCCAAGTTGTGTCCTCCTTTTTATGACAATTGTTCGTATTTATTGTTTGTATTACTCTAATATATTTTCAATACTTTTGTTTACTCCCATGTAGAGAGTTGCGTATTAACTACTTAATTTAAATTTTGATAAATCTAAGCGAACACATGTTCTAAGCTTTGGAATTTCAAATATATCTAACAGCATTGTAACGTGCTCGGAATTGCACGTTGTAGGTTGTCAACCGAAAACATTCGGTCAGTTCGAATAATAAATGGATATTGTATAAAACGGTATGAATGTGTATTTTGCTTCTTAGCGGCTGGAACTTATCTTGACAACCACCGTCGGACGACTGACACTTCCCTCGTACATTCGCATTCACCTTCGTCCTGATTCCAATATTTTCAGACACCCGTACACGCACACTCATATACAACTTCAATATACCATTACAACATTTTAATAAAATCAAGAACACATTAAACATTGAATTTAAAATCCAATTTTTAATACAATTTCATAGTTCACATTTCTATGGAAACTGTTACTCCTTACTAACATTACCAACCTTGCAAACATTGAATTTCACTCGTATATTTCCGGTGTCGACGGCATCACCCAATGAATGAGGGAATGTACATCACATAGAAATATACTTTCAGGTATTCTTTTCTTCTATTGCCTCCATCCAATTGGTAAGGTGTATTATTCGTTTACCCTGTTGATTATTTGCCAACTTCAAATTTGGTAAGATCTAAGAAACTGTAATAAATCGGTAATCAAGGAATTATTATAGAGAAAAAGTACTGGAAAAGGGAAATCGATCCATAGATCAATTCAAAATGTGCATTCACTACTTTCTTCAATACAAGTGAATTGTGCCTAAAGTGATATCGAAGTGACATCTCCTTAGGTGATATTTACAGTGCAACAAGCAATACAAAATCGGAACTGACACAAATATTGCGTTCCCAAAGGGTATTTAGATAAAATCTTTAATCGTGCCAAAAGACCTTCAAGGAACACAACTAAACTGATGAACAAATCAATTAGCAACCAGTAAAATGCATCTGAAATTGTTTCCAGATTAAGATCCGTGTACTCATACTTGGGATACGGCGAACGCAGTTGTTTAATATATCCCAAACGTGTAATATTCTGGTACTGCAACTTTTTGATTCAGTACGAGACCAATCCATTCTCGACAACATGTGAAATTCCCTTATTAAGACCGGCAATAAGTGCAGAATAATGGTGATATACGGATATTACCAAATATGGTCTCGATGCACATTCATTGCTCAGTACTTGTACAGCTTTAGCGGCTGGTTTTGACAATAACTCAATATTCCAATCCTCGCCACCTTGCAACTGTTTAACGGCGTTCAAGCTAAAGAAGTCGTTCCGCAAATTTACACTTTCTAATCAATGAAAAATCCACGTAACATTCGATTGAAGGAAATCATCAAATGTCTGAATTATGTTAGAATTCGTAAGAACGAATTTCTTGGAAAATTTTAACAGAAAACAGTTGAAAGATGAACGTTGATATTGAGAGTTTATCCGGCTTTGGAACTATAAATGATATGCAAACTTGCATGTGACCATTTGTAATCAAATTTCCTACATGAGTATAAACTCCTCCAATAGGAATGTCCTTCATGAGAATGCCGAATCTCATACGGCCATTGATTGAATTCCAAAACGAGCATGATCAAGGTTCCACAGCTAATTTCGTTCCTGTGCCCAGAAAATCAGGCTCCTATTGGCCCAATGGGGTCCAAGGATTGATTCCTCTTCTTAATGACGTGATGTGCATTTCTGTCATATTCCACTTATACCTTTTATCAATTTAAAGTCAAATATATCTTGCTCAGCACAATATCCACTCCTTCCGTTGAAATTCTCTTATGTGACGCGCGTCTATTTCATCTGGTTGGATGCACTCTTCAACATTGATAATTAGTATTAAATATAGCTCACCTTGAATCCCTGTTATAGGATCCCATGGTTTCTTGGCAAGATATTGAAACTCTGGAAAACATTTGATGTCATCAGATATAATAAGGCATTGAGTTGGTTGGAGATTAACTCCATATCTGTCATGTCTTATTGTTCAATCGGTTGATTAGTTTATAGATCAGCGACAAGTAAGAAGCATCAGGCGTGAATTTCAAAATTCTAATTTGGTACTTGCTCTCAGATGTGTTATTTCTGCAGGCATGGAATTATAACGTCCATATTAATTGGACTCATATATCAGTTTTTCGACTGGGTGTGACTATCTAGTCAAATTCCTTCTAACAATGGGTGCAGGAAAAGGTGCGCTTCACATAAACGGTGTTAACTAATTGATACGATGCAGCAAAGAGGCTGGATTAATTTACAAATGCGAGTGGGAAGCTTATTTGTCAGTTGCAAAAGTTAATATGATAATTAAATACTTTGATACGGGTCGGCAAGAACAACCAGCGAAGAAGTTGTCAGTTGAGTATTTGCTTGCAATTTTTATCATTTTAATAATTGGCTTGTCCGTTGCATTTCTGGTGTTTTTAGCAGAGAATGTGATTGATTTATTTAAATATGTTCATATAATAAACATGTGTTAATATTTCTCGGTTTATAAGGAATATTTTAATTTTTAACAAGAAACGTAGATGTTTCTTAATCATTAATTTAGGAAGTTTTGGAACGAAATAGCGTGCACAGTATCACAGGGTTGTCAATGTAAAACTGGGTCTTTATATCTAAATTGTGGTAACAGAAACATAATTGTTTTAAGGTACTTATATTATTAAATCCGAAACAGAGTGACAGTAAACATTTTAAGGTAGTATTATATACGGGCATACCTCGAGTTACGTTACCCCGAGCTGCGATACCTCGCACCTCGTTACCATGGCAACCGCAAGTATAAGCAAGTGTAAGCAATTTTTTAAATTATTGCCTGAAACTAAATTGGACATATTCGAAGTAATGCGCTTCCTTGTAGTTTAGTTTAGCATTCGTCGTTACGTTTATTATTACGAACGCATATAAGATGAACAATTCTGAAATTATCCAACGATAACGCATTGAGTATGCATGAAATGGAAATACAATTTGCTGGTTGATTCATTTCCTTGTGGCTTAATACAAGATTGAAATTGATATTCAGTCGAACATAGCACCAAGAACCAAGAAGCATGTTTCCTCTAACATTCATTCTCCTTAATTTGCAATATCTGCTTGCCCACTCAATATTAATTGAACCTCCTTTGTCCAAAGTATTTGAAACAAGCGTAATTAACACGTTTAATAACAAACAAGAGGTCAGAGTTTTAACATCAACGTATGATCCGTCTTATTTATCACTGGTCTACAAACTGATGAACCCTTTGCGCCTTGCAATAAGGAATGATCAATATGGAATTGATCAGAAACCAACTGAATACATTATTATATCGGATGACATTGATAACTTCCCGGACATACAGCATCCACAATTACGCTACGATGACGAAATGCAAGCGATTCAAGGCAAATTATATTTGCTTCTCGTTATAAACGAGCAGATAAAAGAGCACATTCAACCCGAAAGAATTGATAATTATTACAAGGAAATTTTTAAACAAAATATTACACTGGGAGGACTGGATGTAGTGGTAAATAAGATTTACTTGACCTCGAATGACAAATGGAATACGTTGAATGTGAGCGAGATGCGTATCACGTCATTAAGAAAAGGAACCAATATATTACAAGCTTTGGGTCGATGGAAGCCAGATTTTCTAGGTGCAGGTACGAAATTTGATTTGGCGATATCCCATTTTTATCCGTATGCTTACATGGACAATGAATCGAAGGAATATAAAGGTTTGGAGATAGATTTAATGAAACTTGTATTAGAATTCAATCAATGGCCGTATGAGATATTGGATGGGAACACAAACGTGATAGGAGGANTGAGAATCCTTCAACTATTGCTGGGAAGTTGCAATTTAAACTTTCCAATCAGTCTCTACTTGCGAATTCTAACAGCGGCAACTACGTCGGCAGCGATTCTTCTGGTTACAGCGTACACGGCATCGTATGCCAACATCTTTCAGTATCCTAGATTTACAAAACTAGTTCGAACCTTGGACGACATGATTCAATCGAATTTTACATGGATCACCGATCTATTCTCTATGATGGATTATGTCATAATGTACAACTCGGGCCTTTGGCACAATCAATTAAATACAGAGACTGACCATTATCCTGATCCTGATCTTGATGCGAACTTGCTTTCGAAACCAATGACTACAACAGTGCATGTGGTAAACAAATATTTCATTATTGGTCTTCAGAGATTTAATGCTACTCTCTTGAAGCAACCTATGTTGGTCGAAGAGTGCATGATTGCGAGTTTCCTGGTTTTGGAAGTTTTCAAACATACGTCGTTAATTTCTGGTCTTAATGAAGGAATTTTGCATGTTGTCGCACACGGATTCATTCCGCATTTGATAAATAAAGCGCAATGGCAGAATATGACGCAAATGGGTCACATCCAACAATTGTATTCGCCGTACCCTGAATATGAGTACACGGATTTGACTCTGGAGACTATATCCGGTGCATTTTACTGGTTGACTCAGTTTTACCGTTTTTGTTGGAGAACTGATTTGTAACGATTATCATAAAGTTGTAAGTATTGGTTTAACACAATAATTATCATTATCCGAGGCTCACTACGAGCGTTTTGACCTTTTTACCTGGGGCAGGTTGCTGGCCTCACCCCAGAACCCTCCTCATTTTCCCGGGCTTGGGACCGGCACTATGAACCTGCTGCCCGCGGCGGAGAAGTGTGAGACGCTCCCGGAAACAACAACAACCGCACTCACAATGTCAACAGCAGAGATGAAGATCCTTAGATGCATTAAGAACAGAACAATAAGAGACAGGATAAGGAACAGCGTAACAAGAGAAGAACGCGAAGTGGAAAACATAGTAGAATGATGTGCAAGGAGGAGACAAGAATGACGAACACGTGATTAGTAGGATTGCCAGGGATGGATCCCCGTTGGGGAGAAGATCACTGGGAAGAACATCACTGTACCGGGGACAGATGAAGTGGAACAGGTAGAAATGCCTATGCAGGACGAAGAAGAAGAAGAAGAATTATCATTGTTCACAATTGAAAACACTTGCAGTTTCCAATTGAGAACTTGCCTGCGGATGAGTTCGCGGATAGGATTTGGCTATTTGGTAAAAGTCGGCTATGGCTACGTTAGCCGATGTAAGCTTATTCAAAGACTTTTCAAGTTTTAGTCAAAATCCAACTGTTATATCGCCATGTTGTTTCGTGTCTTTTTGTTCTTCATCGACATCTAAATATATGGCCTGTGTCCAGTAAATTATTTTCGGAATAAGTTTACATTTGGCAACATCTTCTCTAGACCCTCAAAAGTACTAATTTTGGAAACCGATTTCATAAATTGCACCAATGGCACGACTTTTTAAAATTCTGTACATTTAATAAATGGTTTAATTTTGAAAGTACGATTAGTGAGCTTCCCTTTTCCTACTTAACTTTTATTGACACTTCTTCAGTATTTTTTATAGTGAATAATATAAAATTCGCCCAAATTAAGCGCAGAAAACGATGTTCTATCCTAACTGGTATCGTTGCCATCCTGTTATCAATTGCAAATAAAACACTAAATCAAAAATAAAATCTTTATTCCGAATATAATTAATACCCAAGCAAAGCAATAGCATACATCTACTCAAACTATTCTTACACTTGAACTAATATGTTGTAGCGTCATACACTATGAGAAACCCAATTAACATAAGCAAAAATCAAATTAAAAAATATACCCCGTACATAAACAAACGATATCATCGGTGCTATAAAATTATTGAATTCTTGATTTTCCAGCGATAATATATTTCAATATAGACAATTTACGTTTAAGTACACACAAATCACATAAAAATATCACGGTTCTGTAAGATTACAAAAGTTTGTTCAAGAGAAATTTCGTGTTTTGAAGGGAGAGAGAGAGAACGACAAGATTTACGTTTTCCTTTGCTCGGAATGGACTGCGCATTACTGATTGCTCCTAGGCCACGTCCTTGGAGCGGCTTTTCTTCTTCTTCTTGGCCGCTTTGC